>CABFPE010000007.1:1500195-1523604 GCA_900660155.1 Hofstenia miamia | reverse complement strand
TATATATATATATATATATATATATATCATTTAACTGTTTCCCCTAAAGAATGGATGGAGTGTTCAGACAATAGAATTTATCAGCTGATAAAAAACAGATATAATGAACAATGTTTTACTTGGGTATATTTTTATTGTTGAAATACACATTTTCTTGTTTTTAAAACTTCCGGTTTACTCAACCTAAAGCGAATTTTCTCAGTTGTATTTTTTAGCGTAACTTGCGAAATGAAAATTGTCATAAAAATCTAAATTGCTAAAAGAAGAATCCATTTATTTCATACTTTCCAAATGATTGTAATTTTCGAGAGACTATCAAATGTGGTAATTTTGTGTGTAAATTAGGTCATATTTGTAAGAGGCAAAAATATTCACATTGACTAGTTTTATACCCTATGCTAATTGAACATGTATAAATTCAAAACAAACTTCTATTATGAAGTTAAAATATTACTTCGAAAGTCAATTAATGAGAAATTTAATATTTAACTACAGAATAATTATTTATAGTAATCTCTCAGATTTTGTACTGCAGAAAGGTGGAGCACATCACTAAGGGGGTTGAGTCAAACAAATAGTATTATTATTATAACGATTCTGAATGCCAGTATCTTTTAACGTACTAATATTCAGGTCGCCAAGATTTACTTAATAAAAAGTGTTAAAACTTTGGATGTTTCTTGAAAATAAAATGTTAATACAGCATAATGCAGAGTCTGTAATTTTTTTACTATCAAAAGGAACTGAATAAGAATCTTTGAATTATTATAGGATGCTGAATTCAATATATTTTTACAAAACAATGCTTGCCAAAAAGAGCTGCAATTACTTGTTCCCTTTATCAGTGGCGCGTTTAGAAATTTTAAAACGGGGGGGGGGGGGGGGGGTTGACGAGTTTTTTAAACAAAAGTAAGCTCACACAAAATTCAATCGTTTGATTTTAGCAGCAAATCGATTGATAACATCTTGAATTAAAGTGAACAATTCTTAATTTTGAGAAAAAGAGAACATTTTTCTTAAGTGTTCGCAGCTGGTCCCGAATAAACGCACCACTGCCTTTTATCATTAAAACACATTAATATTTTAGTAAGGTAGAATTGTTGAAGCACTGCTATCTGAAAAGATAAAAAAGATAGATTTACAAGGAGTTTAGTGGCAATTGATTTGCAACAACTAATATCAATTCGTGAAATGAAATGATACTCTTAGGATAGCTGGCTATGACTGTGCAAGACAGCAGTGGTCGTTTCACAAGTTTTAGCACATATTTTTCTTGGGGATAAAGAATATAAATATGCTTTTATTGGGTAATTGCAATAATAGATTTGTTGAATGTTAAATTCCAAGTTAGAAAGCATATGGACATCAAAAAATTAAAAATTTGTTGTCACCATTAAAGCAATGAATACATACAAAATTGATGTATAAATTGTAAATTTTTTATAACGCATTGCATGGAAATATACATAAATATGATTTGAATTCATGTACAAAATGATAAGTAACTTTTAAATTAATAGTTATTCATCCTTCAAAATTTGCAAAACAATATATAAAACATTTGTTGTACGACAATTGCTATTTGTGCATGTAAGCATATGAATTTTTTGAATTACTATATGACAAAACAATTTTCTTAATCTATTATAAAATTTGGAAATCCTGAGATACCTCCATGATCATGTTGAGAATTTGTATTCAAGTGTACTTCTGCACTTGACAAACTAGCTACTTTTCTTTGAAAATTCCGATTTATTAAAAACGATGTAAATGCTGTTCATACCTAATGTTCAGATGATCGGGAGCTCTAAAGCCGACTTACATATACAATGGAAAAGTGCACATTCACAACTTGCAAAATACTAGAGCAACAGTGATTCTAGTGAACAAGAGAACACGATTAAACTATTTCTCTATTTACAGATGCTTGGGTGTCTTATATACAATGCGTATTTACAATATTTACAAACATGAAAACCACTAGTCAACACGAAAAGCGCGTGATATGGCCGATAAATAACAATAACTACCGACTGATTTTACATTATATATATATATATATATATATATATATATGGTGCTGTGATTAATTAACTGGCCACCCTCCAANTTTTTGCATGGCTGATAGCTAAGATTGATAGGGTCTGTCCTACCGATATTTTAAATTGTTTCTGAAATTAGATTTTTTTAATCAAAATATGCCTGCATTACTATTAGAACATATATTCCCGATTATTTATAGAACAAAACGTTTTAATAAATCTTCAATGTAAAGACCACAATAAATAGTTTAGTAGAAATCCATCTAATTTGTAAGTTCAAAACTTTGATCTTCAATGTAGTGTTTTATATATATATATACAGTGCTGTGATTAATTAACTGGCCACCCTCCAAAAATACACATTTGTTTAGTTAATTTAACATAAATCGATTTCCTAGTTTATTAACGTAGCTATAACTGTTACACGTTTAGTTGGCAGTGTGGTGAAAGGCATCTGCTTTAATTTGATATTTTAATATAAGCCAGTACACACATATGCCTCTGCATGAAATACAGCTAAATCATAGTTAATTATGCCGCGAGAGAGTAAACATCTAAGTAATATAGAACGCTTAAGGATTGTTTTTAAACGGGACGAAGGCTACAATATCAGTGAAATAGGAAGGCAACTTAATATCAAAAGGGACACTGTGAGAAACACTCTTAAAAAATATGACGAGACAAATTCTGTGGCTAATGTTTCTGGACAAGGAAGAAAATTCGAAAGCACTTGTAGAGATGATCCGGTCCTTATTCGTATATTGAAAGAAAATCGGCGTATGACTTCATCAAACATTGCTGCAGAATGGAGACGTTCAACAGGAGTTTATTTGAAACCAGCAACAATCAGAAAGCGATTGATTAAAGCTGGTTATCGTTCGTATACGGCGGTCAAAAAGCCACTGCTCTCTGCCAAAAATGTCAAGGCGCGTTTAACCTTTGCTAAACGTATGAAGCATTGGACTCCAGAAAGATGGAATACTGTCTTATTCACCGATGAATCTTCATTTGAAGTATTCAACACTAAGCAACGCGTTACTGTTCGTCGTCGCCCAAATGAAAAGTACCGCATTGACTGCACACGGCCTACTGTTAAACATGGTGGAAGTACTGTTATGTTTTGGGGAGGATTCAGTGCACAAGGTGTTTGTCCATTAGTCCAATGTCAAGGCAGTGTCAATGCCATTCAGTATCTAAATATACTTAAACAATCGCTGACTCCACAAAACATGATCCCATTATTCCCTCCGGAAGGAAAATTCATCCTGGCTGATGACAACGCACCTGTCCATACTGCTGCAAAGGTTACAGATTGGATCAGGAAACAGAGTTTTGCTCACTTGCCCTGGCCAAGCCAGTCCCCGGACCTAAATTCTTTGGAAAATTTATGGTGTATCATCAAAAAAAGATTATCTGACAGAAAGCCGTCATCAAAAACTGACTTGGTTACAAAAATCAATGAGGTCTGGAACTCAGTAACGGTCGAGGAATGTCAAAAATTGATCCAAAAGATGTCAAGCGGTAATTGACAGTAAGGGATTTCCAACAAAATATTGATATGTTTATAAGTAATTTTACTTTATAATTTGTTTTGTAATTGCTTTTTAATTGTTATATTACTTTATAATTTATTTGGTCTGGATAAAAAGTATTAATTTCATTTTTTAAAATTAAAAATGCATATTTTAGGGGTGGCCAGTTAATTTCACAGCTCTGTATATATATATATATATTCGCTGAGCCAACAATTGTATTTAATATTTATGTTGCGAAATATTTAAAACCTATTATCACCTCTATTACAGTAACACTATTACACTATTTTATTCCTGGTACAGATGGTAGAACTTAAAAAAATAGTTCTGTTCATTTTTTTGAAAACTAACACTTATTAAAAGTATAAATTCTATAAAAATGTGTAATTTTTTCAAAAATATATTCGCTAAAATCCTTTTAAAGTATTTTACCAGATCTAATTTTTTTAGGAATTTAAATTTCCTCTGCGCTTAATGCCTTGACGTAGTGTTTCTATTAAATTTCGCATATTAAAATAGTTAAATAAATTATTTTAACTCTAAAATATATTTCAAAATTACAAAAAGCGATCCACATCTCCAACTAACATTACAATGCCTATGAATAGTGTAATACGCTGTGTCAACAATGAATTAAAAATGTTGAAATCTAGTGCAAAATATATCCAATGTAATGAGGAATCTTTAGATCATATACCTTTTTGTATGTAACTCTTATGTGTATTATAAATACATGTTGTGATTAGACAAAAAAATTATTACAACAATAAAAATATGGAAATACATAACCGAATTTTTTGGCAGACTATATTATAAAGGTATCACTTGCTTCCTTTTAGTATTTAATGTATTTATTGAGCATTTGCAAGCCAAGAAATATATTAAGCCCGCTTAGTGCACAATATTCAATATTCAGTTTTAGTAACTGGAAATAATTTTCTATAAACGGATCTTTGTGTGTGAGCGATAAAGTTTCAATATACTGCGTTTCTTCAGTAGCATTGTCTAAAAATTCATGACAGAGTCAAAAGTGAAAATTAACTTCCTAGTTATTTAAATTTCAATCTTGAAAACCTCAAAAACTGACTAAGTAAAGAAACTTTGCACGATTAAATTAATTTCGATGAAAAATATGTGACCATATACACTACAAACTCGAAAATCTCATTTTGGCAGAACTTGAATATTGCTAGAATATTGAATTTGAATAGCAAAATAAAAATTCTCTCCCGTCTAAAAGTAATGTAATGTCTTTATTTGATTAATAAAATAAATCACAGCTTTAAATAAACCTTGCATAAAACAGCGGAACATAAATTTCAGGGAGTGCTCAGAAGTTCGTAGAATATATGTTCGTATAATATCTATTCGTAAATTTAGGATCGCAAAATATAAGTTCGTAAAGTTATTCATACTTATGTTCGTAATTTATATAATGCAAATGTCGGTATATTTTAGTTATTCCTGTAGATAATAAATAGTTCAATAACTAGATTTTCGTAATGAGCAATACCAGAGGCATTTCTCAAAATGTTTTAAGTATGTTATCATAGACATGTGCTGAATTGAAAATTGTATGTTCCTCAGAATGCAAGTAAATGTAGAGCAGAATTAGCATTTGTATTTGTTTATACTAAATTTTTCCTGTTAATACTTGGATAATTAATATTTAATAATGAAGTAAGAAGGCCTACCTTTTAGTGTGGCCATGTATTTAGCAGGGCTGTGGCTAGGGAGGGCCAGGGGGCCATGGCCCTCCCTGTTGTGCCACTGTGCAGCCCTTTCTTTTGGCATCCTGGATACAAAACTCCATAGTATTAATTCTAATATTCTGTAATTAAGTTAGAGTGAATATTTTTTAGTGGAAATATACATAATATGAATGCAATTCTATTAAAAATAATTCAATGAAAAAGGGGTGAAACTATCTCATATGAGTAAAACTATGATTAATTTATTGAACTTTGTGAGGCCATGGCCCCCTAAACTTCAAATGCAAGCCATGGGCCTGGTATTTAAGCCAAAACATACACCAATGAAGAACACTAATAAGGTGTTTCAAAGATACACACTCAGATAGATAATATACTTACATTACATACAGTATGCCATTATCAATTCTCCATGAATTTGAACAAAACTGAGGTCCCAAATACAAACCACCTACAGTTATCAACAAAGATGCCAAAGCTAAACTTCAAATTGATAACTATTCCAAGATATTGAACCAAATAAAATTTGGCAACAGCTCGTCTTGCTTTATTATTAGGACAACAAAAATTTCTGCCAAAAATCAATCCACATCTAACAATACTAAAACAATACCATCTGATAAAACTCCAAAGCTAATAAGCTTGAACAAAATGTACTGCAAAAATGTGACAAAAGGGGCATAACAGTCCCAACTGTATTAAAACAATACATTTAATTTGCCAATCAAGGATGTTATTGTGCAGATGACAGAACTATCTATGATTCTAACACAGAAGACAAAGTAGATTTAAAGGAGTAAGAGTGCTGACTCTCAGCTGTGCACATATGATCCTAGTAAGAACATTTAATAAAAACACCATACCTATGAAAATAAATGGGGTCATCTTCCAGGCAACTGTAGATACTGGTACATTTGTTTCTATAATTGCAGATACATGCACTAACTATATTGGCATTGTAAGAGATAATAGCAAATCAAACAACCATTGTTTCATAAATGCTTTCAATGATTAACTTGACACTAAAGGTTTGATCAAATCAAGAGAATTTAACAATTGCCAACAATAAGTTTACATACAATACACTTATTGTAGATACAACAACATACACACTCCCTTAAGAGTTAATTTTCAGTAAAGACTTTCTAGAGAAATATTATTGCATAATTAATTTCCAAGATAACACACTTACTATCAATCCAAAGAACACCAATATTACCACACATCTACAAACTGTTAACCACCAATCTATAACTTTATATCCAATTGAAACTACTAAAATGGAGCCTTGCATTTTGCATTTTATCCCTTTAGAGTCTAAAAATCCAATTTGGTCTGATATTGTTGTCAACAACCAACAGGGATTAAATTAAAATAAGGTCATTATTTTGCATCCATCTTAAAAACCATGATAATGAAGTCACCACTGCTATCCTAAACAAATATTGTAATTTAATAAACATTAACACCATTAAATATAAAAACTTTCACATCACCAATTGTTACTATAGTACAAAGCAAAGCAAAACATCTACTATCCTTGGAAATACCACACAATCAGAATAACAACAATGCAATTCCAGAAATTTATAAAAATGCTCATCCTCATTTAAATTTGAAGCAAATACAGCAATTGATTTTCTTATTGAAAAACCATTCATCAATATTTAATTTTGATATCATCAGTTTTGGCAAGGCCATCATTGAAGAACACAGCATTGAAACAAAACACAATAGGCTAATATGCCAACAAGTGCATCCAGTACCAGAACTTCTTAAGCAAGAATATTCTATAATTATTTTGAATTTATTAAACAATACAACCATCTAAGGGTCCTTATGCAACACCCACTGTCTTCATCAAACAAAACAACAAGTATTGCCTTTGGATTGATTTTAGAAAGCTAAATAACATGACAAAAAATGACACTTATCCTTTATTGCATATTGATGAAATATTGTATAATGCACTGCATGCCAAAATTCAATCTTCACAACACTGAATTTGTGTAAAGCTTATTGGCAAATCCCAATGCACACACCTGACATTGAGAAAACAGCATTCATCACACCATACAGTCTTTTTGAGTGGCTTCATATGGCTTTCACACTTTGCATTGCCCCTGTTACCTTTCAAAGATATATAACTAATATACTACAAACCACAAATAACAATTTAGAAGATGGTATTACCACATATATTGACAATATTTTTCTTTTTTCAAAATGAAATTAATTGCTTAAGTTCAGCAACAATTTAGGAGTGCTTTTTCAAGTACAGTGTGACATGTAGCTCCTGGAGATCATCTCTGATCTTACCAGCCCAAATTGTGGACCAATTAGGTTAGGTATATGGTTATGTATAAGGTAATAATAAAACTCTCATTTGATGTTCAACACATACATGCACTTATAAATGATAACACTGTGATGATACTATGCCATTGGCTAGTGTGAATGTCTGGCAATTACAGATTATTATTTAGTGAGCTGAGAGATAACAATGAAAATGAGATGTTTATTTGTGGTCATGACATAGAAATTAATAAGTGAGACAGATAAGGTAGCACCATGCATTCAAATTGAGCACTTTACTTTTCCCAGAGATTTTGCTTTGGCTGGAAGCCATGTGAGTTGGTCATCTTGGATGTTACCTAAAAGTATCTATTAGTTGAATGAATTACCAATGTTTATGTTAGTTAATAAGTTGTTTTTCTCTTTACCTTTTTTCTGGCATCAGAGCTATATGGTTTAGCTATTTAAAATCTGCAGAGTCAATTAGTTTTCTAGTGTAATTACTATAGCAGCCCATTATTCTACATGGCGACCATGACAGGATGCTGACATGATAACGAACTACTTTTTTGTTGTTTCTTTTGATGGTTTGGACTTGGTTTAGTGTTTGCTTTGGGGCAAGTCAGCTGGGATATTTGTTTCCCCTGACTGCAGTTGGATTTCAGAGTAAATCCGCCAATCAATGTGTAACTTACAATTCCGCCCATAGAAGGGGGCAAATTAAATTTTTAATGTGTTCTGCTTTGTTTGTTGCTACTTGTTAAATTTCTTTTTTCTCAGTGTTCTATGTGTTGGATTTATTACCAAATACTGTATTCCCCTTTTTGGGTTGTTATCTGTGATTTTTATGAGCTGCATGTTTCTTTTGTGTTTGTGGAAGTGCTCCCAACTGTCATTCTGGAAGTTATTATTTTGTTCTTACTTTGTTATGGATTTGAGTCATACAGTTATGTATTCTCCTCATTTTGGGACTCCTCCATCACAGAGTGTCCCCTGTACAAGTGGTGGTAAACCAGACACTACCCCTTGTACCATTGGATCTTTGTTTAACTTATCTTTATCTAATTCTCCTACACAAACCACCCAAAGGATGAATCAGAATGCTTCAACTGTCCCTTAAGATGTGTTCCCACTATCGACTTTTATCAACAGATTTTAATTGAAAATGCAATTATTTTTGTTCACATTGGTGATTTTTTATCATCTGATTTTTTATCAGAAAAAGCAGAGTTGGAAGAGTGTTCAGACTATTGATTTTTTATCAGATGATAAATTATCATGTTTTGATTGACAGTAAGAAAAACACCAACATCTGTTTATGGATTGGTTTGTCTTGGAATGTAAACAATGTTTACATATTTTGAAGTTGAAATATTTCAACGACAATAATTTATGTTTTCAAAGTCTGTTTCCTACTTGAGAAGTAAGCAATTAGTTTCAAGTAGATATTCAACTAGTTTTAGCAACATTCAGACTATCAACTTTTATCAGCTGATAAATTATCAGATGACAGTAATTTGGATGTTTTGCCAAAAAATTGGATGGAGCATTCTGACTATCAACTTTTATCAGCCAATAAAAAAAATCACTGATTTCTTGACAGATGATAAAAGTTGATAGTGGGAACACACCTTTACAGTAATGTGAGTCCAGATTATCATAGAAATTTCCACCAGATTCTAAACACCCACAATGCTCCACCACCTGTTCCTGTGTGTCCCTACAGTAGTGTGAACATACCTACTCTTGATTTCAATGCTCAGCAAATGAAAATCAAACATTTGAAAGATGATTTATCCCAGGAAGTAGCATTGAGAATGGAAAGTGAATGCCACATTGAGTTCTTTCAAGCAGAACTTAACACTTAACATGTTGCTTATCAACAGATGGAAAGGCAGATGTTGGAATCTACATTTGCATTAGAAATTCAAATTCAGGAACTCAAAATTGCTGTTAATGATGCTAACAACTGAGAGGGGGTTCAATCACCTAAAAATCACACTGATGAGTATGTTACCCATGTTGTGTTAAATGAAGCCTTAGATGCTCTTGCTGATAGAATTACTAGACAAATAGCACACATGATTCAATCTGTGAATATTAGTCATGCTTTAACTACACCTTCTCATTGTGAAGAGAACATGATGATAATTCCTTCAAATTCTTTTGCATCTTGTACAACCTCTTTGACTCAACACCCTACTTTCACGCAGTCTGCTCTCACTCAGGTATCCACCCTCACTACTGTAGCCACCCCTCAAAATGGTTATGTTTCTTTGATAGCTGATCCTGTGAACACTATGGTGGTACCCACATTTAAAGAGCATGTCAGTGACACAAATCTGATGAACATAGGAACAGCTAGTAGTCAACAACAATATCATTGCTCTATTCTCCCTCTTGAGTCACCTGGGCAAGTACACATTTTTAGTAAACATTTGGTGTTGCCTAAATTCACCAGACAAATTGATGTGGGTGTCTCAATCATTTGACAAGTGGTTCTTTTTATTTAAACTCACTATGAAACAGTACAATAATTCTCAAGAGAGCATGGTATCAAAGTTCCCACTTTACCTCAGTGGGTTAGCATATAATCAATACATGATGCTTGATTGTAATATAAAAACCAATTATCAGTTGTTGGTGGGTTTCTTCAAGGACCATTATCAAGCCCCACATATCAAGCACTAATACAAAATCTTACTTTGTGACATGTCCTTCAAATGCTGTGACAATATCTGAAATTATATAATGTAGAATTGTGGGCTAGTAGGGAAACTTAACTAGAAACTTAATTGACTATGCAGAAGGTTTAAATAGCGTTTACAGTACAGCCATAATTGCTAGAAACAGAATAACATAGAACTTATAACATAACTNATATATATATTAAATGCTATGAGAACTATAGACCATTTCGATTTTCAAAATCCTCCTAAGTAACAAATATACTCAGAAATAAATATTTGACTACAATTCTATATATTATTACTTATTCCAGAAGAACAAATGTCAATTAGTCGTGAAACACTGCGTGAATTATTAAATATGTGTTGTTCATTCCTCTTTAATAATATAATTTACAATATATATATATATATATATATANGACCATTATCAAGCCCCACATATCAAGCACTAATACAAAATCTTACTTTGTGACATGTCCTTCAAATGCTGTGACAATATCTGAAATTATATAATGTAGAATTGTGGGCTAGTAGGGAAACTTAACTAGAAACTTAATTGACTATGCAGAAGGTTTAAATAGCGTTTACAGTACAGCCATAATTGCTAGAAACAGAATAACATAGAACTTATAACATAACTTATAGATGGAACATTGGTAATTCATCCAAGTAACAAAACTACTTTAGGTACAATCCAAGATGACCAATTCTTATGGCTTCCAGCTGAAGCAGAGCATCCAAAAGTAAAGTGCTTAACCTATTGACTGGTGCTACCCTATTTGTCTCACTTTTTAATTTCTATCTCACTTCAGAAAATACAAACTCTCATTTTCATTGTTATCTCTCAGCTCACTATTAAATAATCTGTAATTGCCAGATATTCGTGCTAGCCAACAGCATGGTATCATCACAGTGTTAGGTTTTATAAGTGCATGTACATGTTGAACTATGAAAGAGAGATTTATTATTTTCTTATACATAACCATATATGTAACTTAAAGAGTCCACAATTCAGACTGGGTAATCAACAGACCCCCAGAAGCAACTTGTTGCCCCATGCTGGTGAAAGCACTCCTGAATTGTCATCAAGCTTAAGCAATAGTTTTCATTTAAATAAAAGATAAATAAAAATACAATGGTAAAGACAGCAGTTGAGAGTAGATAAAATCTATTAAGCTATTGCTACAGTTCTCTCAGGTTTTATACAAATGTTTAACTATTACCTGCCTTTGTTTACAATAATCAGATGTCAACGTAGTTTAACATGATCAATTTCTTTTCCCTCACAAAATTTGATTTGAGCAACAATAAGCACCATTGAGGAGACATCAAATTAGCAATAGCAACCTGAGATTGAAAATAAATACTGACGTCATAGTGACGTAGAAATACAGAATAAATTTTAAAGAATAAAATCAACAAAAGTCCCCAAGTGACTCTACAATAACTCAAGTCAAGAGGCTGTTCAGGCTTAGTAGTTTACCTGCTGAGTACTCTCACCATGATTTATTTTCATATATTTGTTGAGGGTTTCCCCCTTCTATTAGAAGTTGGCTGGAAGTAAAATGTGACCCAGAGGAAAATCTACATAAGATCATTAGAAAGGCAATCAGTCTAAGCAGCATTGGACCAGAGCAGTGGTATTTTCAAAGAGTGAAATGAATGGAGATGTTATGATCATAGGTCAAAGTGGTAAATATATTAGAGGGATTTCTTTTTCACCTGACCTCTGTAAAGTATCACAGGAAAGACATATGTGACAATCCTCAATGGATCCAATTTTCTTGTACAATCTGATGTGTCAAAGTTAAAAATCATAGGTGTACCAGTTTGGATTGAGAATGTAGCAACTTCTTGTTTTTCAATATGTACTGTGATTCATGACTTGGAGGAACCATCTGATATAGTTAAGATACCTTCCATGAATAACAAGACTCACCTGCATCTAGAACATCATGAGAAATGATCACTTATTTCTGTCTTACAAAGTAAGCATGAAGTTTTCAATTATGGAACCATAAGTGTAAGACAAGCAATTGGGGAGGAACATACAATCAAAGTCAGAAGTGAAAAACCAATTCAGCTACCTGTGCAGAGAGTACCAGAGAACCTTAAAGCTGAATATGAAAAGATTTTAACCAACCTAATTGAAAATGGAATAATTCAAGGCAGCAAAAAGTCCCTATGCTGCTCCAACTGTTTTTATCAGACAGGGAGAAAAATACAGGCTTTGTATTGATTTTAGAAAATTAAATGACATTATGGTAAAGGATGCATACCCCTTACCATGAATTGAAGATCTTTTATATGATGTGAGTAAGTATAAATTTTTCTCCTGTCTGGATTTGTGTAAAGCTTACTGGCAGGTGCCAATGTGTCTCTCCAATATTTAAAAAATGGCCTTCATTACACCCTATGGTTTGCATGAGTGGAAGTATATGGTGTTTGGATTGTGTAATGTGCCAGCCACTTTTAAGCATTACATGACCAAAGTGCTGAAAGATAAATCAAGCATGCTCAAAGCTGGTATATCAGCATACATCAACAACATACTAGTAGCTAGTACAACCTTTGAAGAACATCTAGAAAAACTAAATCATATGTTAGAATTATTACAACAAGCAGGGTTGAAAGTTAATGGAAATAAGTGTTCATTGGTTCAAAAGAAAGTTACCTTCTTAGTGAGAGTCATAGAATATGGGAAAATTTCAATAAAAACAAATGCTAAGCAATTTTTGGAGAAAATAGAAACACCTCAAAGTCAAAAAGATGTGCAGAGATTGATGGGCTTTCTAAATTATTATGGAATGTTCATTCCCAACCTAGCTGAGAAGACCAAATCTATTTCAAATTTACTCAAGAAGAATAATGAGTTTAAATGGACCTGGAATGAACAGGATGTGTTGGAGAAGATAGAAATCAAACTCAAAAGATTCCTTCCTTAAATACTCCTGATTATAGTAAAACCTTTATTATCAATTGTGATGCCAGTGCCATTGCTATTAGTGGGGTATTAAGTCAAGAAATAAGTGGAGTCAAAAGTCTGGTACAATATTTCAGTACAAAACTTAGAGATCCCAAAAGGAACTNGTTTTATCATGTAATAATTTATTAACTAACAACTATACTACAAATGTTGAATTAAGTTTATATGTGCTATTGTTTTTTACCATCAGTTTTTAAATTGGGTATGTTTAATTCCTTCTAACTTGTAATTGAATGGCAAATGGATGAAATTATTTTAGTGTCAACTATATTACACATGTTGAATTAATCAGATTATATATGCTAATGTTTTTACCTTTTATTTTTAAATTGGATATGTTTAAGTTTTTCCATGTAAATTTTATATATGCTTTTGATTAAAAATAAATTATGAAAAAGTCAAAATGTTTTTAATNTGGAGTCAAAAGTCTGGTACAATATTTCAGTACAAAACTTAGAGATCCCAAAAGGAACTATGGAGCCACAAAGTGTGAGACGTTAGCATTAGTGGGAGTTACTGAAGAAATTTTGCTACTTTATATTAGGTTGGAAATTCATCATACTTACTGACAACAGTGCTTTGGCCTGGCTTAAAAATTTCCCCAGAGATAAATCCAATATAGTGGCCAGATGGATTGAATACTTAAATGATTTCTCTTTTTTGATCAAACATTGTCCTGGCCATCTACACTTAAATGCTGACTATTGGATGGCACTGCCCAGCTATGAAAGTGATTTTATGAGACCAGATGGAGAGAAAGTACTGTTCAGATTTATTCCACATACTGAGCATGAGCTAATCCCTGAGATTACTGCAGATCAGAATGGGAAGGAAATTCTACCAATCTTGATACATGAAGAAATGTCTGAGGAAGAAATAATCAAACATCAACAAAGTGTGATCAAGTATTATCAGACATTATGAAACATATGAAGGATTCATTTTTTCCCCTGCCTCTGATAGCTACTCATTATTTCAACTGATACAATTGGACAATGACAGAGAAGGGATTATTTTATGCTAAAAGTCATCACAATAACAGACTTGCCATTCCCAAGTATTTTAGAAGAGATCTAGTAAGATGAGTACATGAAAAGGGGCATTTAGGAATAATCCAAACAGAGAAAACTTTTAATTCACAATACATTACTATTGGCATCAGGGCTGCTGTTATGGATGTCATTGATAAATGCGAGCAATGTCTCTTGAATAATGCTAGCCATTTTCTAGAGCAGAGAGCTGAGTTAGAATGTCATGCTGCAGTGAGTCCCAATGAAATCATGCATATGGATTTAGAACAGCTGTCTTGAGATGTTGAAGGTTTTCAGTACCTCTTGGTGATCATGGATCATTTCACAAAATATGTTCAAATTATTCTGTTGGACAGTACAAGTGCAGAAAAAATAGCTGAAAAAATAGAGAAGGAGTGGATTTTGAAGTATGGTTCTATGTCTAAACTCATCTCTGACCATGGCCCACAGTTTGAAATATAATCTGATGAAAGCCTTAATGCATGAGTTGGAAATAATTCACAAATTCACTACTGCTTATCACCCTCAAGCTAATGGCCTGGTAGAACAATTAAACAGAACTTTGATAAAACTGATTTGAGTAGCTCTCTCACAGGCTGCAAGGAGAAATTGGAGATGCATAATCAAATGTATTGAGTTTTTTTTATAATACAGTGGTCCATTCCACAACTAGTGTAAGTCCTTTTAAAGCTATGTTTGGTCAGGAAGCATTGACTTCCTTATCTATGATATTTCCAAATTACTCAGAAGCCAGTGTTGACAGATATGTAGATAGATTGATATGAGATATGCAACAGGTGCATCTGATGATTTGTCATAACACAAATCAATCAAGTATATATCAAAAGAGAACATTTAACAAAAAATTATATGGTGAGCCTCACAGATGAGGTGACAAAGTTTTTGCATATTTACCTCATGTCACAACAGATCACAGCCAAGTACAGAAATTAGCCAATAATTGGCAAGGACCCTTCATTGTGGAGAAAGTGCTTGATCATAACACATACACACTTAATAATGGAAAAACAGTACACTTCCAGAGGCTAAAAAAGAGCCATAAAAGATATTGAGCATGTAATTATAGATGATAATAATGAATTTACATTGGTCAACAATTGTATCAATGTGTTTGAGACTTATAATAATTTAACTGATTTTGCTGAAGATGATTTTACAGATACTGAATTTGAATTTGAGAGTGAGACTAATCTGAGTAATGATAGTCAACATATATTGCCTTCAAGGCATGCTAGAGAAAATCAACCTTATGATCCCAACATTTGGGAACTTAACCTTATAAATCTGTTTAGGAATGATACTGATAGGGAAGAACAAATAAAAGTCACCAGCTCCTCCAACCCATTGAAGAGTGAGAATGAGAACATAGGGTAGCAGAGATGATACCAAAACCTTGTCTAGGCATGGGAGAAATGTATCTCCACTTGATGAGGCATGCAAAAACAAGAGAGGACGACATGATGGTGCTGAGGAGATACCTATTCTGTGCAGGCAACATGTAGCTCCACAATTAGGTGAGGAGACAGCAAATACCACCCTGTCCTAATCTCATCACTATGTGGAGAGACACGTATCTCCACATGTGCAATCAGAGTTGGCAAAAAAACAAAATCATACTTTTAAGACTCAAATTAGTTGTACCCCCTTTAGTGCTGTACAACCTGTAAATACCCCCCAACAAGTGACTCAATAGCCCCCTTGACCTCAATTAGTACTTCAACAGCTGCTTCAACAGTTCTCTCTAAGAAGACAGAATAGAGAAGAACAGAAATGTCTAAAGTAGGAGAAGATACCCTTCATCTATATTTCATTATACCACATTGAGCAGTCCACCATATTCATGATAATATATCTCTGAAGAAACTCAAAAGAAGTTATGTTGGACCTACAATACACATACTTTAAATTGTTCCATCAACATAATACTCTTTGTAATTGATGCTGACAGACGCCCAAAGATTAATACCATAATCTGTTACAACTCAAAGATGCTTGAGGGNTCATGTCACAACAGATCACAGCCAAGTACAGAAATTAGCCAATAATTGGCAAGGACCCTTCATTGTGGAGAAAGTGCTTGATCATAACACATACACACTTAATAATGGAAAAACAGTACACTTCCAGAGGCTAAAAAAGAGCCATAAAAGATATTGAGCATGTAATTATAGATGATAATAATGAATTTACATTGGTCAACAATTGTATCAATGTGTTTGAGACTTATAATAATTTAACTGATTTTGCTGAAGATGATTTTACAGATACTGAATTTGAATTTGAGAGTGAGACTAATCTGAGTAATGATAGTCAACATATATTGCCTTCAAGGCATGCTAGAGAAAATCAACCTTATGATCCCAACATTTGGGAACTTAACCTTATAAATCTGTTTAGGAATGATACTGATAGGGAAGAACAAATAAAAGTCACCAGCTCCTCCAACCCATTGAAGAGTGAGAATGAGAACATAGGGTAGCAGAGATGATACCAAAACCTTGTCTAGGCATGGGAGAAATGTATCTCCACTTGATGAGGCATGCAAAAACAAGAGAGGACGACATGATGGTGCTGAGGAGATACCTATTCTGTGCAGGCAACATGTAGCTCCACAATTAGGTGAGGAGACAGCAAATACCACCCTGTCCTAATCTCATCACTATGTGGAGAGACACGTATCTCCACATGTGCAATCAGAGTTGGCAAAAAAACAAAATCATACTTTTAAGACTCAAATTAGTTGTACCCCCTTTAGTGCTGTACAACCTGTAAATACCCCCCAACAAGTGACTCAATAGCCCCCTTGACCTCAATTAGTACTTCAACAGCTGCTTCAACAGTTCTCTCTAAGAAGACAGAATAGAGAAGAACAGAAATGTCTAAAGTAGGAGAAGATACCCTTCATCTATATTTCATTATACCACATTGAGCAGTCCACCATATTCATGATAATATATCTCTGAAGAAACTCAAAAGAAGTTATGTTGGACCTACAATACACATACTTTAAATTGTTCCATCAACATAATACTCTTTGTAATTGATGCTGACAGACGCCCAAAGATTAATACCATAATCTGTTACAACTCAAAGATGCTTGAGGGAGTCAGTTGTCTATATTGGCAAAGTACCATACACACATGCTTTGACAAAGACTTTACAATTTACAATTTGTGCCAGTTTCTGAACAATGGTAGCATGATCAGTAGCTTTGAGTGTGTTAATATAGATTTTCCTAACCTATTAGTTATCTATTTTTTCAGAGTTAACAAAGTACAAGATGAGAGAATCATGGAACAAATATAAATAGCTTATCAGATTGTGAAAGTTGAAAAAATAAGCCTTGTGATGATTCTCAGAGACAAATGTGAAGACAGCATTCATGAAGAAATAGTGAATTTGCATTTTTGAATGGAAAATTTCATCATTTTATACCATTCAAGCTATTGTCCCATATCAATGTACCACACCAACATCATATCTGTAACAAAATTATTATTCACAGATCTCATGTTATGCAAGAAAATCCCATCACATCATATGGCAGTTGATCAGAAGTTGATCATTGATACTATACTGCAAGCACAAACACTTGAATTGACAAATGTGAACACCCCCTCATTACATACCATAATGGATATGAGAGTAAGTTTTGCTTTTGCTCAAAGTATAGACACACTAAAAGAAATCCAAGAGATATGGTCAGAGATCAAAGCCAACAAAAACCCTGAGTCCTATTTGCCCAAACTAAATGTAAAAAGCCCAGCTTTGCAATACCATCAATCAGTTGAATGATTATTAAGAGAAGTGAAACTCTCATATGACACCCAAGACAGAAAAAAATATAAAATACAGTTATTTGCAGAACAGAACATCCCCAACATATATGCAAGAGGAGCAATCTGGATTATTGCCATTTATCTAATGAGAAACCCACAAATAACTCTCCCAATGAACAAAGAGAAACAAATGAACATTGCCAAAACAGCATTGTATGAAATAGCTGTCTGTCCACTAACATGGAAGGTAAAAAATATGCTATTATAGAAGTGTGCACCTCCATCCTCACCTGGAAAAACAATGAAAGCCATGGATCAATACGAAAAATATTTTGCCTGACTGGTGGGGGCAAGTAGTACAACTTGGAAAATGTCAATCATTTTGATTAGCAATAGATTAGGGATTTGTTCATTGGACATAATATTTTCTTGGACACAATGAAGAAGTATATGTGGGGCTAAACAGTGGAGACTAAATTTGCAATATTTCATTCTGATAATGCCCCTCTCAGCACCAAACTATTAATGGAAAGAAAATTGGGATCCACACAAAAATACTTGGAACACTTAGAAATTTGTGGAGTATTGGCTAGGAAAAAAAATTTCTTCAGGCTGCATCAAATTTCTTACCCAGAATGTGGGTATGGGAAGTTTGCAGAATCCGCAAGACATGTTAAGAGAGAAGGAAAAATTGTACCAATTACAATGTTTGAACAAATAATGAGGACACCTGAACAGTTTTATCAAGAAGAGGAATTACTTGCCACTTTGTCAGTTCAATTGTCACCTCAAATTCAGGAACTCATAGAAAAAGTCAATTTAGAAAAGTTTGGTGGACCAGTACCTTTGCCTAAGCCTACTCCACAGTGGTCTATCATGGAAAATGAAAGAATATTGATGATTGAGCATGATGAGTCAGATTTTGTTGAAGATCTCACCATTCAAAACAGGGTACTAGTTGATAATGATGGAAAAGATATACTTGGGATGATGAAATGGTGTTTGATGGAAATGTTCACTAAAGAGGAGTTAGTCATTCTACAGTCCCCAAGGCAACAAGTAGCTCTGGATGTAGAATGCACCACTGCCAGAATCAAGATATCCAGGAAACAGATTGAAGTGTTGTGGCCTCATGGTTTACAAAATAAGTTTGGGAAGACATTAAAGACTGCACAGATAAATTAACATGTGACAATTGGAACCACTAGTCTCATGAAAAAATCTGGGTTCAACAAATTAGAGAACAACATATGTAAGGAAAACTTATTATGCATCCCTTCTCCATGCATAGAAACCCCACTGATTCAGCCTAAATGGTGAGTAAAGAAAACCAAAAAGAAAATCACCTCACATCTTTTTGATAAATTGAATTTTGTCAGCAATCTTTCAGAAGTAAATAAGTTAAGTCAAATAAAGAGGATCAATCTGTAAATGACAAGTTGCTGGCAGGTGATAATAAGGAGAGAGTCTTCCTAGATGGAAAGCTGACAATACAAGATGTTTTCAATAAAGGGAATGTGATCCACAAGCAGTTACAGAAGATAAGAAACACTATAATTAACACAGACCCTCATGTTTTAACCCTTGTGGTGCTGAGCATTTTTCGCCACTGCAGTTACTGGAGACGATGCATTTTTCAAAAAAATTTAAAGAAGTATATGGGTTTACAAAATTGCTCATAAAATTTTATCTAGAAGGCTTTGGATGCTCAGTAAAGGCTTAAATGAAAGCTTAGTAAAATGTCTAGTAATCTATTAATTTTTTTTTCATTTTCAATTTTCAATTATACCCCCAGCAAAGAATTATAATGAAAAAATCGTCAGGTTATCAAAAATTCTTAGAGAATTTAGGATGTACTTTTGGTACTGCTCAATTATTTGAGCCAAAAACAGATTTTCTGGACAGACTCTTACACTGGTTATCATGATTGTGTAGAGGAAAGAAATGTGATACTGCTAGACACCAATTTTTTGATGGAATCATATATATATAATTTTTCTTCATCAACTGTGAATAAGAAAGACCGACATTATGCAGAAAATAAAAGAAAGTATGTAATAAAACAACTACATTATTTTGCAACTAGTTTCTAATAAAATTAGTTATATAATAAGTGATGAAATCTGAGTCACAATCATCAGCAATAACTTCATATTCTTCTTCAGAATGACGACTTCAAAGTGAATACTTTCCCTTCTGAACAGTTGCCATCTTGTTTTGCTGATTTCAGATGTTCTAGAACTTTCTAAATGTTGTTTTGACATATGGAAAAGAGATTTGCATAAATTAACATAAATTACATATGAACCAATCACTTATCTCACTTCAGGTATAATTTAAATTTAGATAGAGCCTTAACATAAGGCCTAGTACAGAAAAATAATTTATGCAATGAAATCCCGCTTATATGCGGGATTCGTCTAACTTAACAGATGCTGTATCCCGCATATATGCGGGATCCACACCACAAGGGTTAATATTGTTTCAAGCCTCTGGAGATCTTATGTGGATCAATAATGTGGAAAACATCACAAGATACTACGACATCACTAAAAGAATTGAAATAATCACTATGCTCCATGCTGAGGTATCAGATCCAGATGATATGACCCTGAATCAGGTGCAAGACATTTGTTCACTCTTTGTAGACCATGCTACTCAAATTGGGTCCTTATGAGAAGTGTTTGAACATTTTTATCCAGAGACAACAATTAAAGCAGAAGACATGAACCCATCTGATACAGACACAATGATGATGTTGATGGTTGCACTGAAAGGGTTTCAGTTATATGAAAGATTTTACAATATGTTTACTCACCACCTGAATATTCTGAGAAAGAATTATCCCATGAATGATAGGCTGCCTGCTTTGCAATTTTTCAAGCTCAAAGACAAAGTCATTACCCAGAGGGAAGTATTAATGCAACTCACCAAGGAGCCCAGTATGCTGAATTAGAAGAATGGGAGGGAGTGTTAGCTATTGAAATGATCAACACCACTCAGAAGATAGTCTCTGGTCCTACCCTCCATCTACTACTGCAAAATTAATTTGAGCAAGAGGGGGCATATAGAGTCACTCAGGGAATTTTTTGTGATTATTATCTGTTATTATTATTAATTTTATTTGTATTGACGTCAGTATGATGTAATTCTTTATTTTTGAGCTTGGTTATATGAAAGCTATTTTCATGTCATCTTGAAAGGTGCTAATGATATTGCTCAAATTGAATTTACAAGGGAAATCAATGACATGGTTATCTTGTGATTAACTTTAGTTGTAAACAAAGACAGGTAATAATTTGAACTGTATAATTTGAAAAACAATGTTGAGATAGGTTAATAGAATTTGTCTAGCCTCAGTTACCATTTGCTTTTACTTATTTTTCTTTTTTCGATATGAAATTAATTGCTTAAGTTCAGCAACAATTTGGGAGTGCTTTTTCAAGTACAGTGTGACATGTAGCTCCTGGAGATCATCTCTGATCTTACCAGCCCAAATTGTGGACCAATTAGGTTAGGTATATGGTTATGTATAAGGTAATAATAAAACTCTTGTTCAATGTTCAACATGTACATGCACTTATAAATGATAACACTGTGATGATACTATGCTGTTGGCTAGCATGAATGTCTGGCAATTGCAGACTATTATTTAGTGAGCTGATAGATAACAATGAAAATGAGATGTTTATTTGTGGTCATGAGATAGAAATTAATAAGTGAGACAGATAGGGTAGCACCATGTATTCAAATCAAGCACTTTACTTTTCCCAGAGACTTTGCTTTGGCTGGAAGCCATGTGAGTTGGTCATCTTGGATGTTACCATATTTCAGATATCTTAACTACAGAGAAAACTAATCAAAATAGAGTTTAAAGAAATACATATATTCATTCAAATATATAATGGAGTCATTTCCTAAAATTTTAAATTTCCTAATTTTTCAAAATTTACAATTATAAGGTATACAAAAGTTATTTAAAGTGTGTACTGGCTGTTATAAATTTATATTTTTTGAGAAAAATAAGTTTCAATTTTCATGCCATTACTATAATTATGACGTCATCGGTATATAAATGTCAATGAAAATACCTCTTGAAACTACATTTTTACATATGGAATGAGGTCAAGCCAATGAAAGAAGGGAATGGGATGAAAATTAAAGCTTATTGCAAGTTAGTAGACACTTTTATTGACCTTATAATTGTAAATTTTGAAAAATTAGGAAAATGAATATTTCATGAAATGACTCCATTACAATTTCACTAAAATCGTGTCGCTAACGCTAACGGTATTAATTATTTTGTGACGTCAGACTTATGGGAAGTGAGACCCGATACTGTATTACAAACAGAATTTTACGAATTTACTTTTACGAACATAGTTTTACGAACATAAAAGCTCGTACTTAAATTTACGTACGTATTATGGCATCACGTTTCTATTGATTATTCAGCAATATAGTAGCATTCTGACAGTTTTAAATTTTTGGTGAAAGGCGAAAGTCATCCATTAGACATTTTATTCTTTAGACATTTTTGCGCAAGTATTAGTTTAACAATGGTATGGTATGTTTCTTGCATAAAGCATTCTTTTCTTTCTGATATCGGGAGCAGTGTGACAGTCACGCTGTGACTATATTTATGTAGAGTAGACTATGAAGTAAGAAAAATTTCATAAATTTATATGTGATCAATAGTATATGAGGTGCTGAAAGTTCTTTGTTAATTGCTGTTTATCTTGTATACTTTTATACTTCTAGAGTGCTTTTCTCAACTTGAATTATTGCAAGGTGATTTGTTTGACAAAAATGACCATGTTCAAGTTTATTGATTTGAATTATAATTATTTTAATTTTACCTCTTTAAATTTTAAATTGCAACCTTTCACGTTGTTTGCTTAATTAAATCGCAAATTTGATGCGCTATCTGTATTGCATCAAATGCCACGACATTGGCAGTTATGGAATTGCAAACAAGTAGAAAGCTGAAACATTATTACCCTTCTATGGCATTCTTTTCATATCAACAAGAATTGTTGCATACCAAAATGTGACAAACAACTTGAAGTGGCCTTGATATATTTCTCCACAAATTTCCAAATTGTGCACACCTAAATATCACTGGCCTTCGGCCTATTTTACTGCTTGGAAATTTGCACTATGTGACTTTCGTGACATAGACAAAAATCTACTTCAATAACACTCATAAACCTACTTGATACAGTTAGAAAAATACTGTCATATATATATATATATATATATATATTGGTGATTTGTAACATACTAATGTGAAATTGCGATTACAAAACACCAGAAAT
>CABFPE010000007.1:1485592-1498587 GCA_900660155.1 Hofstenia miamia | reverse complement strand
TATATATATATATATATATATATATAAATATATATATATAGTATTTAGTACTTTCATAACACATTTGAAGATCTTCTAATTTTAATGAAAGCTTTATTTCCAATTAACAGTAAACCTGTTTTCTGACACAAAGTTACATATATTACCTCAAAAATATAATATGGAATATCTAATTTTGGGACAATTGATTCTTTATGCAGCAAAAGCTGGGGTTTGTTGGATTTATTATTGCATTACACTAAATTTAGCAGTGCTAATTTGGCCGACTCTTCAATTATATATGGAGTGTGCCAATGATCTTACTCTGTGACACATTAAGAATTCCAACTGATGCATTTATTATGGCTCATTTCAGCAATTATTGACCAATTAGAAATTTCTGTGCTGCAATACATATATCAAAGTTTTATTTGCTCTCACTTCAGTTACCAGATACATATACATATAGTCAGTCATTACTCGGAGTTCTGTTTTGTTTCCTTCACTGTTCTCTGTATACTATAGAGCTTCCACTGTTTCTTACACAATGCAAATACTATTTAATTGTGCAATTTTGCTTTCCAATTTTTGTTATAAATGACTATTTCAACGTGCATTATGAAATATCATTATATATCAGATTGTACCCTAGTTTGTTTAGTTAGTTTTATCAATTCAGTGTTTACAACAAGATTCAAAGGAAAATGTTAAAATTCACATTTTTTCTTTATTAGGTAGATAATTTTTAAAACCTATTGTTCCATGATTTTTTTATAATATCAACACAGTTTACATACGATTTGTGCACAATAAATGGCTCTACAGCAATAAATTTTAGTTGTGGGATTTCATCACTTTAGGTTATTTGTAATTGCTACATGAGGAAATGTTTCAAATCGTAATATAGTTTCATTCATTGGCTTTCCAAAATGATTTGATAATAAATTCTTTAGAAATAAATATTTTAGTCTCAATATCTTTCTTTAGTTAATTTATCTTAGCAATGTTACATCTTTTATCAAATAACATGTATCATAAATAGAAGAATAGTGTAGAATCACTGGGGTGATTCTAGCGAACAAGAGAACTGTGAAAGAGAACTGTGAAGCTATTTCTCTGTTTACAGATGCTTGGATGTCTTATATACAATGCGTATTTGCAATTTTTACAAACATGAAAACAACTGGTAAATACGAAAAGCGCGTGATCTGGCCGATAAATAACAACTACCGACTGATGTTACAATAGGTAATAAAAGGTCATTTGCATTCAATGTACAGATGTCTGAATTGTTTTAATTTATAAAAGTTGTAATCAATTTTTTTTCAAATTTTAAAAGTACATACTTAATTACATAAAAACTATAATTAAAAAATTTTTCATGGATAACTTTATCATTTGAGGAATGAAATTTATTTGTAACGGTGATAGTCAACTCGTTAATTTCATTAGGGTAAAAAGGACGGGATTTCATATGGTCTTTTAAGTACCAATGAGAGCCCTTAGCGTCACTAGTGCTGCTGAGATATGGACGTGATCACGTTTGTTTTAATTTGTATTAAATATATATTGTTCATTTTACTTAATTGAATATTTCCATTAACATATAATTTAGGATGACTTGCCCCCGCCATTAGAAGATTTCACTGAACACTACAAAAACAGAAATCATTTTCATACATCTCCAGTATCTAATTCGAATAAGTCAGTTATCCAAAAAACAGATGTTGAATTAAAGAACTCCAAAAATGAAACTCAGTTTGCTGGCTTCGGAAAGGGTTTTCTTTTGGAATCAAATGCTAAAAAATGCGTGAAAAAGAATGAAAATTTGCCCTATGTAACTGTTAATAAATCAGCAAGTAGTCTACATGTGCTAAACAATGACAACGCTGTTTACAATACCTTGCAGAATAAGGAATGGTTAAATGATAGTTTATTAAATAAATTATCGAATAACAAAGATATGGCTGCTAAGCTTAATGATCCCAAATATTCAAAAGTTTTGTCGACATTTACTGAAAATCCATCAGCTGCTATGAAACAGTATGCAGATGATAAAGACGTCCAAGTTTTTTTCAAAGAATGGATGTCTTTTTTAGGCACACATTTTACTGAAATGAATTCAAATGCAAATGTATCTGAAAACAAGTTTGATCAGAAGACGTCTGCTATTCTTAAAAAGGCAAAAGTCCAAAAGCTTTGTCAGTTCCTGGAGAAAAGCCCACATCATGGCCGCAGATTTCTACATGAACACAAAGACGACTCGGAATTTCAGAGTGATATTCGATATCTAATTGATAATGGTTATTTAAATATATCGCATTAATTTCAAATATAGTAGTTTTTGTACATATATTGTATAATTTGTATATAAATAGCTGTAATATTGATCCGAATACATGTGGTATGTTGGTTATCATTTATCAGTTTGCACATTATTTTCTCTATTTTTTTAAAATCAATTATACCACTACCAACTAATTGATATCAGCCCAAGTGACAGAACTCAATGCAAAATGCAAATATCATCGATTTTGAATTTTGATTATTAACTATAACGTATATAACTTTGCTGACAGCAAAGAGTAAGGCATTGTTTAAAACAGCGCGCGCGATAGATGCAAGAGCCGCGCAAATTTCAAACTTAAGCTAAATAAACATATTTTGAGAGATGCCAAGCCTGAACACAATTGGTATATAACATAAGTTTAATTTTGTTTAATCAAATGATGTAATAGCAAATTATCCTAACAAAACTTCAATTATTAACTATTATAAAAAAATGCTTATTCAAAGAGTGTACTAATCGCTTGTTTCGAATTTTAATATATTAAGCCGCCAGAATTATATTGCGTATACAGAAAATTGAAAATGTACATGTAACATCCCCAATAGCATTACAATCAACATGTGATATTGTTCTAAAGCTTTCTATCTCTTTATCTTCGAAATTTTAATACATTATTGTAGCACTACAATACTTCTGAAGTGTTGATGTATTCAGGGTTTTAGTTTTAAATTCTAATTATCCGGATATAACTGAATCTTCTTTTTATACAGCCCTGATTTATCCCTAATTACGCTGCCCTTATTATCCATTCCGGACCCACTGATACTGTAGATATTTCTATATTTTACTAGAAATCCTTTGACTAATAGTCAAATTGGTTTTCCAAATTAATAAAGAATTTTAAGTTGTTTACATTCATAAGTAAAGAGCATTTATTGCTGCTTAATTTTAATTAAAATTAATATTGAAGAGTAGGCTCAAAAGTATAGCCTAATGAATTTAATATTTGAATCCAAAGAATCGAATCATTTAAAAATTTTCGTAATTAACATTAACTTTTAAATGTATTTAATTCGTTAATTACATGTATATCATTTTCTTTTACTTAGCGAGTACGTTTCAAAACTAACAGTAACCAATAAAAATACGTTTAGTACTTGGTAATGTTTTGGGTACCTGTTATATTTAATATAGAAAGCATTAACTTAAAAAAATAGAACGTTTAAATATTATTTATTAACTTGTTTGTTGTAGTCAGAAACATTGGAATGTGTACTTTATTAGACTAATTTCATAATATTTAATACAATACAGCAAGTTGGAACAATGGTTCTCAGAAGATTGCGCCAAAAATTTAGACGAAACTAATTTTTTTAATTTTTATTTTGTCTAGAAAATATATGTTCACATCATGGAGTTATCAAATATTGTCTTGGTTCACATTGACATGCTTTCTTTGTTTATAAGAAATATTTTGAGAAATTATTTCCTTAATTCTAAAAGCTTCTCTGATTAACCCATGTCATACGATTGAAACTTTTGCCCATGAATATACAATTTGGGTCTAATTTACTTTGAACGTTCTTAATTGATGTACGCTGTTTACGAAAATAGATATATACTTTGTAACTACTTTAAAATTAAACTGACATGGGTTGACTTTCTATTAAACACTTACCAGAACCTAACTCTAGCTCGAATAAATGGAAAAAGTCTTAATTACACAGCCTGGCTTTGTTCGAAGTATTATTGTACTGTCAGTAAAAACTCTGAACACAGCTCTGTTTGATTACATTAATTGTGATGATTGGGACAAAGGTAACTGTTTAATGAACGAACTATACAAAGATTCCGCACCCCCGAACTTTGAGGAGTTTATGCACTTGAAAAGTTGATGTTTACCACATGCTTATAAAACTTTAATCCAAGGAGTCTATTAAATCAGACTGCATGATGCTTATTGATGAGATGTGCTTGCAAGATGTTAGATATAATAAAATTGAGACAACAGGAATTGATGCTAATAATTTTTTGCATAAAAATGTAGTTTGCTTTATACTTAATTTCATTACCTCAGGTTCCCTGGTTGTAGTTCATGCTTAGCCTGTAACACATTTCCATTGAAACGATTTTCGGAACTCTTATGAATATAATAGAACATTTGCATAGCCATTACTTCAAAGTTCGTGGAATAACTTTTTATAGTTATCCAACAAATGTGTCAGTTTTCAAAATTATACTCAAAATAATCTGCTTTTGAATCGTCGCCAAATAAAATGTTAGCCTAAATTTTTCTGACGAATCACAGATTTTACAGGTAGAGTGACAGCGGAAGGGGGGAAGAATTTGAGAAGAGCGTCTTTGTATGGCAAGGTAGAAATCCATTTGAATGCACGCTTCTGGAAACGTTCCATAGAGTGGAACAAGAAACGGGAAGGCCACCAACAGGGAGATGCATAGAGAAGAATGGCGCGAGGAATGGACTTGATAAGATAAGATAAGATAAGACAATCTTTATTAAGAGAAGGTAAAGCAATTAATACAAACTGATGGCTTCTCAAAATAGCATCATTAAAAATAAAAATAAAACAAAATCATACTATTTACAAACCTATACATTGCTAAGAAGGCTAAGAATAAGTCTACATTCTAGTAATTGTGTAATTGCTATTATAGAATTTGTACCCTGTCCAAGATCTTCCTGAGATGAATTTTTGCTTAAGAATAAATCTTTTCACACTATTTCGGAATTCTTTCAGTTTTGTAATATGCTTAATTTCGTTAGGTAGATTATTCCATTGCCTTGTGGCTACGTTTAAAAATGAATTTTCTTTGACTTTACGTCTGAACCTAGTGACAACATATTTCTTAGACCGTCTATTGAAAGTTTTCTTGAATTCAGGGAGATTTATCTTATCATAAGGCGGAATTTCGTTAGCAGCTTTGAAAAATAATGTAGCAATATTGATTTGTATTAATTGTTGAGGAGAAGGACACGTTTCCAAAATATAATTTTTGGTGTTACTAGAATTTCTTTTGCAAACATTTAAAGCCCATTTATATTGCAGCTAAAGTTTATTTATCAATAATGTGCTCAAATTTGAAAATAGTACACTCTCGTAATTTAGGTGGCTCATAACAAATGCGTGGAATAGCTGAATTATTGCATGAGGAGGTAATAGGTCAGCAACCTGAGAAATAGTTCTTATGCCAGCAGCAATTTTTTTCTGTGTAGATTTAATGTGCTCGGAAAAAGAAAGTTTTGAGTCAATTATTAATCCTAAATATTTGAAAGTATCACTTGTAGAAATAATTGCATTTTTTATAGTCAAATTTTTATTTGTATGCAAGTTATTGTTGAAAACGGGGTTCATTATACAGAATTGCGTTTTCTCGGCATTAATGCGTAATTTGTGCATAGAGAAATAATGGCTTAGTGACTGGCAGTTGGATTCCACTTTTTTTATTGCAACATCTAATGACTTGTTGGCGGAAAATATACAGGTATCGTCTGCATATTGTATAAGATTGCAATTAGTATAAAAGTTCATATCATTGACATAGATATTAAACAGAAGAGGTCCAAGAATGGTTCCTTGCGGAACACCTTTTTCAATATACAGCCAGTCTGAAAGTACTGAGTTGATTTTAACTCGTTGTTTCCTATTACTTAAGAAACTCGCAATTAAACTAGTACTATCGAGGGAGAATCCCATACGTTTTAGTTTTTTTATTAGTATGTCATGGTCGATTGAATCAAATGCCTTAGAGAGATCTAAGCTGCATATAGCAACATATTGTAATTATTATAAAAGTTAATTTCACTGTTCTCTGTTGCCTGGATAAGTGCATCATTCGTTGAAAACTTCTTCTAAATCCAAATTGGGTTGCAGAGAGCCGATTATGTTTTTTAATATGCTTGAACATTTGATTGAATATTAGTCTTTCAAAAACTTTACTTATTGGGGTCGTGATTGAAATAGGCCTATAATTTAGTGGGCATGTTTCATCATTTTTTTTGTAAAGCGGAGTAACATGTGCTTCTTTTAAGCAGTCTGGGAATGTTTTGGATTTAATGCATTCATTAAAAATGTAGTTAAGAGGAATATTAATTAAGTGTGCGATTTCCTTAAGTATCCATGTGGGAATATTTGACGGCCCACTGGATTTGCCGGATTTTAATTTATTTAAGGCTTTGAGCATTTCATAACTAGTCGTAAATCTAAAGGTAAAATCGTGTGCATAAAGCTTTTCATTTTCAATATATTTTACATTATCCCCAGAATAGTTGCCCAAATTTACGAATGATTTGTTTAAAATATTGGAGATGTGATAAGGATCCTTCTGCAATTTGCCATAGTCGTCTGTTATAGCTATGATCTTATTGGTGACCCGTTTATTGCGATTTGTCAGATTATGAATAAAACTCCATTTAGATTTTTGAGATAGCATTCCATTATATTCTTTGTACGTATTATAAGCCTTACGATTTGCTATGTTACAGATGTTTCTAGCTCTCTTGTAGCGGTTAAAATTTACTTCACATTGGTTATTTAAGAAATTTTTATATGCTTGATTTTTCGCTCGAATGAGTGTTTTACAGTCGTCGGTAATCCACTCCTTAGAATTTTTTGAGTTATCTTTTGCTTTAGAGTTATTAGGATTTAATAAAACACGTTGTTCAGGGCAATATAAGTTGACATAATATTCAAGAATTTTTAAAAGCTTACTCATCATTGCATTGGGTTCGGTTGCTGTATAAACACATTGCCAGTTCTGATTTGAAAGTGCTAATTTTAGATTATTTAGATTATCCATATTTCGAATACGGGTTGTAATCCATGTTTTCGATGTGTTTTCACTAGTCTTAGGTACACTGATTGATATTATGCAATGATCTGAGAAAGGGCATTCCGTTGAGTAAAATTTAAAATTAAAATCAGATATTTCGGATGTAATGATGTAGTCGATTATTGTCTGAGAGTTATGAGTAAGTCTAGTGGGAATTTTCGTGTTTGCAGACTTCAAATTATACGCATTTAGTAAAGAATCTAATTTTGATTTTTCAGAGCCGACAAGATAGTTAATATTCCAATCTCCGAGCAAGAGAACATCCTTATTTTCAGCACAAGCGATGGATAATTCAGTTTCCATTTGTTTGATAAATTCTGTCAAATACTTTTTTGAAGGGCAATATGACACATTGAGTAATTGCTTTTTGTAGTGGGAGGTTCTAATTGGATTATTTAATTCAATCCATAAACTTTCAAATTTAGAATTACAATTTGCGATATTATGTCGGAATTTTGGATTATATATTTTGGGAACAAGGAATAAGACACCGCCACCTTTGACCTTTTCTAAGAAATTATTTAAAGCTCTATCCCTACGAAATAATTTGTAAATCGAACTATCAAATGACCAATTTGAATCAGGGTCATCGTTACACAACCAAGTTTCTGAAATTCCTATGATAGTTTCATTTTGGAAATTTGCCATAAACTGTCTAAATTGGTGGTATTTAGCAGCTAGATTCTGAAAATTAATGTGGATATAATTAATCGAATTACTGGTGTTTAGTTTTGAGGCAAATGCTTCATAAAAAATGTTAGGACCCGGGTTTTTTTCTATTCCCTGTGAAGAGAGAAGATAAAATAATATCAAGGCATAGAAGAGGCATTTTTTAAAGCTTAACATAATAAGAGTCAATTTCATTTCGGTTAGATGTAGACGTATTCTTAACCTGGATTTTACAATTACTTTATATAGTAAATTAATATGCATTATTAGATAAAACTAGTAAATTTCTTAACTGTGAAATTTCACTTGGTGATAACTGCGGTGGTAAAGCGGCAACTTCTGAGTATAAGCGAGCGTACGCCGGTGATTTGTGTTGCGTTTGATTAATTAGAAAGTGGCGATAATTAGGCGGTGTATAAAAGGAACGGTTCGCGCTTTGAGGTTTGTGAAACGAAGCTCGTCCGGATCGAGGGGCACCAAAGAATTCTTTGATTAGTTTTGCAAGAGTTGCATAACCAGCCTTCGAAAAGTGAATGTTGTCGCGTGCGAATAGCCTTGGGTTCGGCAGGGCATTCAAAATAAAAGAGTTGCAGTTCGGGAAAACAAAGTATCCTAGTGATTTGGAGTTTTGGTGCAGAAGAGTGTTCAGTTCGAATGCTTTACTGTTGAGGTGGCGATTGAATACAAATGGCGCAAGTTCTCCAAGAAATACTTTTGCATTTTCAAAAGTAGTCTTAACAGCTTCAATTAAATTTGTATACTTTTCTGTAAAATTCGATTTATTCTGCATTATATCATTACGACCAATTGTAATGAGAATTTTCTTGACGAACGTTTCTTTCGGGTACTGCTTAATAACGCGTGTGAGTTCCTCAATTGTAGCCCCTGAGTAAGAGTGGACAGTGACTTTGTGATTATTGATGAGGTGGTTAGCTCTAAGGTTTCTATACATTGACGATCCTAAGATTAAGAAGTCGGTGTGAGGCTTAATAGTTAGTGGCTTGAGGTTTCTGGTAACACGATCTAATTGTGGAGCTTGTGATGTGACGGCGTTATTAACATCAGGATGGGACTGGGTTGTGATGTCGGCGAGTGATTTGTCTCTTTCTTCGTCAGCAATGAATTTCCTTAGTAATTCATGAATAAGGAGTAGTTCGGACTTATCAAGTTGTAGAAAGGGGGCAACAAGTTCGCTGTGATTTGCGGAAGGCGATAGTGAGGAATTCGTAAATGTTTTGAGAAAGGAGCACGCGTGAGCATCGACTGCTCTGTGAGAAATCATCGCGGCCTATCAGAAATCATCGCGGCCTATGCAATCATCGCGGCCTATGAATCATCGCGGCCTATGAATCATCGCGGCCTATCAAAGAAAGCTTCCCAGCAGAAGTGGAATAATAGGGAACATTGCGGAAGAGAGCAAAGAGTGAAAAATTAGCTTTGCGGAGACGTAAAGAGACCTGACCAGACCAATTTAAGTTATCAGAAAGTTGAACTCCAAGATGAGTATGGTGAGGGAAAAACTTCAAAGGAAGAGGAAGATCAGAAGGGAGAGATACAGAAAAGGACAGTAGACAGGATGAGTTCAGGACAGATTGAGGGAGGTCGTTGATAGCAACAAGAAGAGAACAGCAAACACGGAACCTTGAGGAGCACAACTAGAGACAATAGCAGGGGAATAAATAGACTAGTAGATTTTGGCACACTGACGGCGATTGGACAGGTAAGACTGAAAGAGTTCGATGAAATCAGCATCAAAGCCAAATAAATATAATTTGTCAAGAAGGATAGAATGAGGGAGCCGATCAAAGCTTTAGAAATTTCAAAAAAGATAATGCAACCAGGATCATTACAATCAGAGTGGAAATAGCAGATTTCAATCAAAGTGAGCAAGTTCATGATGGTAGAACCATGCTGAGAAGCGGAGAAGAGGTGCGAATTTTAGTGAACACATAACGGAAGACAAGACGCTAAAAGATGATTGACAGCCGAGAAAGAATAGCTATTGGGCGATAAGAAGTGACTTGAGAGGAGGGAAGCTGATTGGATTTTAATAGTGGAGAGATCAAAGATGTTTTCCAGCAAGGCGGAAAACGTTTAGAGGAGCAAATGTAGAAGAGTTGCTTTACATGGATGGAAAGATTTAAGGAAATTTCATGGATAACAAAGGATGGGACGCCATCAGGGTAGCAAGGACCAGACAATTTGCAAGACTTAAGCATGAGGGAAATATCATGCGCGTTGAAGACGATGTCACATAGGTGAATCAGCGGGGAGGTGGCAGAAGGACCAGGACAGAAATAGGCATTGAAGAGATCAGCTTTCTCCAGATCCGCGTGAGCAGAAAGATGGTTCCAATGGAAGCTGTGGAGGTCAGGTTTGGAATGCAGGGAACGCAAAAAAGCAACAACAGATTTATCGTTTTACAACAGGTTTAGAAACATTAAAAGCAATTCATAAGCTTAAGTCCAACAAATCAAGTGGGCCTTCAAACATTCCTTAATGGGCACTTAAAGTCCCTTAAATTATATATTTAATGAATGCATACGAAATAATTACTTTCCGGATTATTTAAAAACTGCTCATCTTACTCCCATTTTTAAGAAAAACGATCCTGTACTTGCGCAAAATTATAGGCCAATTTCGATAACATCTCCAATGAGCAAAAGCTTATTGCACGATCAAATAACAGAACACCTAAATAAATATAATCTTTTGTCAAATACTCAATTTGGATTTCGAAAAAATTGTTCAACTTCTGATGCACTTTTAAAAGCTACAGAGAATAGAGGGATTTTACCTGGTTCAATGAAGTTGATGACGTCTTCGGTGAGAGAAGAGAGTTTTGAAGAATCGGAAGCACTGCAACGGCGTTTGAAAGATTCGAGTTTATTCAAAGAGTGTACAGAAAGGGATGAGAAATATAAGGTGAGAGAAATACGCTTTTTCCGACCACGAGGAACAAAGGATGAAATAACTTGGTGAAGGAAGATGTACCAGTCACCAGCAGAGAAAAGTCATTAAAAATGGGGAATGAAGAAGAGAGAGCAGCATTTAGAGATACAAAGTCACTGTTAGATCGAGCGTATTGAGGAGTTGCAGGCAAGCAGATGGGGGCTGAAGTGAACAAATGAGTGATCAGACAGTTCGACCGGAACAGGGACCACAGAGGTGTCAAAAATACGATCAGGGCGAGAGCACAAAACCAAGTCAAGAAGAGAGGAGCGGGAAGTAGGAGAAAATACGAGTTGTTCAAGAGAGTAGGAAGCAAAAAAATCCAGAACAGCGGATTCATAGGCGTCATTAAAGTTAAGTGCATTCCAACAAACATTAGGGAGGTTGAAGTCACCACTGATGAGAAGATGAGTAGGAGTGGGAAATCCAAGTTGACGATAGAGAGAGAGAGAGAGTGATAAACTGATCATGAAAGTACTCAAGTATGGATGGAAAATCTGCAAGGAGAATACGAAAAGGACTGCTGGAAGGAGGGTTGTAAACACAGAGAAGAAAAACAATGTGATCACAGAGAAAAACAGCACAACCGCAACAGAAGTCAAAGGAAAAAGACTCAAAAGCGAGGGGTTTAATGTCCAGATTAGGGCGATGAGAGGCAATCAGGCACCACCATGACGACCATACGGCAGAGAACTTTAAGTGCGGAATTAGGAAAAACAACACTGTCAGCAAGAGAAGGATCAAGCCAGGATTCAGTAATGAAAATGAAGTCAACAGGAGACTGTAAGAAGTAGTTGTAAACACTGAGACGACGGTTTAATGAGACAAGACTGCGAGCATTGGCGAGCAAAAAAGAGAAACCAGAGTTGGGATTAGGAGTGAAATCCAAGCTAGGAGGTGCAGGTAGTCAATCACGACCAGAAACATCACGACGACGGGGACGAAGGCCAAAAGATTTGCGCTCAGCATCGGAGAGACGATAGTATCGGATCAAGAGGCCATCTGACCACACTTCAGGATCCATGAGAGCAAGATGAGACTCTTGATTACAGACANTGTTTCAGCCTTAACCCTTAATGTCAATAATACTAGCATCCCGACTGTAGATAATTTCAAGTACCTAGGAGTAATTTTTGATTCTAAGCTAAATTCTGAATCTCACATTAATGCAATAGTTCGAAAATTAGCCATTGGTATAAGAAACATGTCAATGATAGTAATGCAATTACCAGCTTGTGTAATAATTCAATTTTTTCATGCATTTATAATGCGTCATCTAAATTATGCAAATATATTATTCACTGACATAAAAGATGCTTTTTTTAAGAAACTTGATGTGCAATTAAAATGGGCACTTAATGTCTCAAAGAAAAATTCCGCCAGAACTAAGAACTACATTTACAAATAAATCCTTTTCCCAAGACAGCTTTTCATTTTGAATACTATGTTGACATTTTTTAAACTCATCAAAAATTTACCACCTTATAATACGATTTCAATGCCTGGTTTTATTCATAAACAAATCTCCAGATCAAAACATTTTTCCTGCATTAAGTACAGAAAAAAAGTCGTGAAAGAATCATTTATTAATACCGCTATCAGAACGTGGAATTCATTACCTAAAGAGATAAAGATATTGAAAAACTAAGAGCTTTTAAGAAACAAATTGAAATTTATCTTAAGCAAAAGTATATCTCAGGACAATCATGGCTAGGATACAAATTCTACAACAATGATTACTCAGCAACCCATGCTTGAAATCTTCTAGTAATTTCTCCCTAGCCTGTTAGATTTATTGCATAGTATAATTTGCTTTTGTATGTATTTGTATGTATGTTTGTATATTTTTGACGCTATTCAGATAAATTATCAGTTTTTAATTGTCAATATTTATCTGAATAAAGAATATCTTATATTATCTTAAGAGACTTGAAGAGATCCAGATGAGAAGCTGGACAACAGAGCGATTTTGTCGAGTTCTATGAAGTTGATGACGTCTTCGGTGAGAGAAGAGAGTTTTGAAGAATCGGAAGCACTGCAACGGCGTTTGAAAGATTCGAGTTTATTCAAAGAGTGTACAGAAAGGGATGAGAAATATAAGGTGAGAGAAATACGCTTTTTCCGACCACGAGGAACAAAGGATGAAATAACTTGGTGAAGGAAGATGTACCAGTCACCAGCAGAGAAAAGTCATTAAAAATGGGGAATGAAGAAGAGAGAGCAGCATTTAGAGATACAAAGTCACTGTTAGATC
>CABFPE010000007.1:1452893-1485267 GCA_900660155.1 Hofstenia miamia | reverse complement strand
TGGACCAGACTGTTCAGGGGCAGGTGACGGCACAGGAGAGGGAGCAGGAGCAGAACGTGGGGCAGGATGATTAGGACGATTCGTAATGATACGTGAAGTAGAAGCACTGTAGGAGAACATTTGAGAATGCATGGACGAAGCATCAGAGGTAAGCTTAGCAAGAGAGTCAGAAGGAAATACCCCTCTAAAATGAATCCTTTTGCAAAACAATATTTTTCATAGTAATTTAAGCGGAAGTCTGAAATGAAATCGGCCTGCAGGCCGTTTGAAAATTTTCTAGATACAAGTAACAGTGGAGAACAAGAAGTAAAGTTGCAAGGTGATTTATAATTAAGGCCATGACNCCCAGAAAGTTGACCCGGAGATGCTTTAGTGTCAGAAAATGTCAATACTTGCAAGTAATGTGCAAGGGCTACCGGCGATATTAGTTGTTATAAAAATACGAGTAAAACACAATTGAGGAAGTGCAGGTAGTCAAACACGACCAGAAGCATCACGACGACTCGGACGAAGGCCAAAAGATTTGCGTTCAGCATCGGAGAGACGATAGTATCGGATCAAGAGGCCATCTGACCACACTTCAGGATCCATGAGAGCAAGATGAGACTCTTGATTACAGACAGTGTGAAAGGAGGCGAATGGGGAATCCGTACGTGGTGGAATGGGAAGGACGTCATCAAATTGGAGAGAGGAGCAACGGAGGCGATCAGCAACATCAGAAGCAGAAACAGATTTAGCAAAACGGCCGATATNGCAAAACAATATTTTTCATAGTAATTTAAGCGGAAGTCTGAAATGAAATCAGCCTGCAGGCCGTTTGAAAATTTTCTAGATACAAGTAACAGTGGAGAACAAGAAGTAAAGTTGCAAGGTGATTTATAATTAAGGCCATGACGCTAATCAATGTTACCTTGAATGAAGGAAATGCAAACTTTTGAGTAAATAAATTGTTTTTTACTATGTACAACAGCTAGAGCTACAATTCATTAGCTAAATGTCACTTAATTGTCAACAGAGCTAAACTAGAGAGTCGTTTTTGTAGAAATGATGTTTCAAAACGTAAACATTCCTAAGATTCGTTAACAGCAACTATATTTCTTTTGTTAATGTGTGTTTTACATTTGTTGATGTTAGACAAGGCTTCATAATTATTGTTGTCTACATGATAAATTTTGCAGTTATTTTATATTTGCTTTAGCAGAAACTTCTCAATAGCTCAGCCTCCGCTAGAAAACAAATATGTCCAGTGTTATGGCCTGTATTATAGATCGTCTTGTAAAGTCGGCACATGATGTTTTGCCAACATCAAATTTAATCATGAAATTTATTATTTGAAATCTTAGAGTTGAATAAATTTATGTAATGTCTGAGAACGTAAAATGATCTAAATAATAAAATTGTATGCTAATAGACAAACGTTCGCATTGCAATCAATTCAACAACTCTTTCCGGGGGAAAGGCATTCGGTGTACTGTTTGTAAATATATTCGTGTTGGAGTTGGTTGCTCAGGTCTTCGTCCCACTGCAGAATAGAAGCTAACAATGCAATTTTTCTAAGAAAAATCATCTAGCAAAACGTGTCTTACCCAACAGATGGATCAGTTGACAATCTCCATTCTTGTGACTGCCTTTGGTAATTCAATTTGAATGGGCAATCTTATGTTGAATCATTCACGTCAGAAAGTAGTCACAGTATGGATTTGCTGAATCGGGTTTTTGTCAGCAGAAGCTCCTTTCTCAATCGATTACCCAATAGTGCGGTTGTTAAACTAAGTCAACTATATATATCCGTAACCTGAATATATTCATTGTTGATCCTGGCCATTTAGATAATTGGGCGCTTTTGTTATGCCCTCCAACTTTCTGTTTAAAAGCAAAACAGGAATGCGAAAAGCATATCCAACCTGTATCCTCCATGAAGATGCTCATCAACCGATATAATATGAGTGTAGCTTCTGAATTTCAATCGCATAGTTTTCATCATACATTGAAATCCACTAAGAATGATATCAGAGATATTGTACAGGGCAAGATTGATGGTGCCAATACCAAGGGTAGCATCCGTCTATTCAACTGCAGTTTTTGTTTGGCTACTAGCGCACCTGAACTGGTTGACCAACTCAAGAATCCCCAACTTACCATTCGCGAACTGCACAAACGATGAATTTTTCCTGTCTTCATCAGGCCTAGAAAGAGTGTGGGTGTGATTCACTTACTTCCACCTGGTTTAGCATGAAGTCTATATGTTAATTTTCCACAGGTTTTCCATCATTCCAGTAATGAGAGCAATGGTATGCATGCCTACAATTTCATAAAAAGTCTTCCATTTGTTAATTTGGTAAATGCAGGCAAATTACCAAATGACTGTCCAATTTTCTCTGGTGCAAATCTGTTAGCTCTGGTAAACTGGTAAAGTGTGATCAATTGCAGTTGGCAGAACTCTTCAGCAGCTCTGTGGAAAACTCTAGTGATGCATAATAACTCCGTTTGTGCATGTTGCAAGTACACCAATTTATATTTGAAGATAAGACGAAACTCAATGACTGGTGTGCAGCAAGGTGATCCAAATCCCACCAATTTCTGTGGTTTCACAATTGATTTTATTACCTCACGGAGTCATAGATACACCTTTACAAGAAACAAAGAAGGCTTTTGAAAGAAAGTTCCTGGAAGACTCACCAACAATACCATGTGAACAATTCAGCCAGCAAAATGTGCGGCAATAATCGCAACATTTTAAGTATATCTCAGATGCAAAAGGAAAAAAATAATATGTGTGTGACACTAGGAAACAACCATTTTTAGTTCTACTTATTTGTAAATGCTATTTTCTAAATTATATATGCATGCCTTTTTCTTTTGAAATACATTAAATATATTAAATATCAATGCAGTTGATAGTTTTTTAAAGACAAATAATTATAATACAATCTTCAATAAATGTATAGATTTACCTTGTGCAAGTTATATAGGCTTAAAAATATATTGCTGAATGTAGGTATTTTGGTAGAAACTGTATATTTTAACTTATTTTAAGAAATATATTGTGGATAAATAGTATGGCACTTGGATTAAATTCAACTGGAATTGCTGTAGATGCTCATATTGCTTGTACTGTTTTCATTACCCTTCCACGTTCTTGCATTTTAATCAACTTAAGAAGTATGATACTCCTATCAATAGTCTACGTGAACCGACATCAATTTATCAAATATTGCGAACATACCAGCTTGCCTTCCAGCTGCTTTAGGCTTAGGTATACTTTTTATTCGAGCACTGCTGCATAATTCAGGGCTAAATAATTCTATTATTTAGTCAAAATCATAAGGATGTTTTGCCATACAAGGATTTCGCGGAAATGTTTTTGGGTAGCTTTCTCATTAATTACGTACAAAAAGTTATTTTCAAACTATTTTTGAAAATTTTACTTATTCTAGTAGTCGTTTGTTTAGTCCGGATATCTCACTAGTCACAAATAACAGCAACCAAGTACTAGAAGTTTTATGGAAAACCAAGTGACTCAATGTAATATTATGAGCCTGGAATAGTTTGGAGAATGCAAGGTGCAAAACAAAACAGATAATATACTGTATGTATAAATTATTAAAAATTATTGTAATATTAAAAAATTGTTACAAGGCGCTTCATTTAATTTTTAGCCAGCCACGCCCAACAGACCGCATGAATATTTCACACTTTCACACTTGATATATCTCATAGTTCAGAAAACATATACATGATTTTTAAAAGAGCTAAATTATATACGAATAAACTTTTTCCTGGATATCCAATATAAATCAATCATTATTTATGTCTCTTTGATTCTTTGCATAATTTATTTGCAGAGCATAATTAATTTGTAGGGCATAGCTTCACTTAAAATTTAATCGCAATCAGATAAAATCGTGATTCATAATGGAATTTTAATTGATCATAATTGTAGACAAAATGCAGCAAAACTTCAAAAACAGGTAAATTTTAGGACATCTAAGTAGGCGCAAAGCGGTTAAATTTTTAAGCACAAAAATGGATACATTTCTCTATCCTGTGGTGTTTCAATTTTTTTGATATATTTATTACTTATATACATCTAAAATATTTTTAAAAATAGATCAAAAAATTTATTTCATTGTGAACCGTGTGCTCCATGAAATTGCATCTAATTTTTTCATCATTTTTTTACATTGTAAATTTCAATTCTCTTTACTAAATTCATTTTTGACATCTAAACAATGTTTATATTGTAATGTACATTCAAATGGTTTTGATATAACGATAATTTGATTTGTTTAACATTTAAAATATCGTTGCAAATGGATTAAAACTTTGAAAAATTAGCCTTAATTGTCTATATTCATTTTATCAATTTAATTTGAACATCGTAAAATATCAAAATTCTCAGCAATCAAATAGCTCGAATGCTGGCAATTGACATTCAAATAAAGTTGCACATTATGTAAGTCGCGGAAATTTTGCAATTGTTTTTAAGCATAAAATGAAGTATTTTCGTTTTTTGCCATTCAAATTTTTTCAATGGTTTAGATTTTTTGCTAAGAAATTTAGTAATAAGAGTTAAATTTCAATAATGAAAATTATGGTGACAGGAATCACTTAATGTTCAATATGAGATTGCATTTGAATGTCAATTCAATAGACTTTCCTAAATGTACATAAATCTATGCATACATATGTGCATGCATAATAGTTTAAACATTTTTATATACAACTTTTTTGATGAAATGTCTTGCTTACAAACTTTTTCAAAAACGAATGTTTAAATTATTTTTAAAAATTTCTCACAACGCGCTTTGACATATCCTTTGCTCATCATAATAACAGACAGCATCTGCTAGCAAAGAGGCAAATTGATCTCAAACCAATATTGCTAAGTAAACACAAAGCACATTTGTACGTCTGACAAGTTGTAGTTTAATAAACTTTTTAAAATCTCAATATTTACTTAAATAGCCTCTAGATTCAATGACATTTAAAAGATGGTTGAATATATGCCAAACATTTAAAACTTTTTAAAGCAAAATGAATTACCTTGAACTTATATAAAAAACATAACTTTTTAAAGCAAAATGAATTACCTTGAACTTATATAAAATAACATAACTTTTTAAAGCAAAATGCATTTACCTTGAATTTGTATACAAAACATAACTTTTTAAAGCAAAATGAATTACCTTGAATTTATATAAAAACATAACTTTTTACAGCAAAATGAATTACCTTGAATTTTTTTAAAATTTAAAATTCATATAAGCAGAAACCAATAGCAAAATTAAGAAAATAGTTGTGCACAGTGAATTTATAACTAAGCATCGCCAAAGGTCAACAAGAATCACTGTGGTACGAATTCTTCGGTTAAATTTTTTTCAATTTATTTTTTATTAATTATTAGCATTTTCTCTGTGTTTTGAATTTATTGTAATTGATTGGTAAAATATGTTAGAAGTTTAAAATAAATAGGAATTTTACTTTTAGGTTTCTAGATTAGTAGGAAAGACTAAAATTTTTATACTTGTTTATTATGTTTATTCATACTGTAAAGATTTTTCAAGCTTAAAAGAAAATCTCAATTTGATTATGACATTCTTAAAAGATAATGACTTCATATAAAAGAGTCAATCTGCTGAGTTCTGAATCAATTGAACTAAGAAATAATATTCAAATGGCATTCACAATATTGAAATACAAATCAATCAGTATTTCAATATCTTTCGAGCCTTTGTATATTATTATTTGTAGACCGCAGCGGAAACATATTTAAGTAAATTACGTAAAATTCCAATTATTTCCAATATCAATTAACTTGCACTTACTATAATGCCGATCAGATATAATCTTGATCAATAGTGTAATTCGTTTAATTTATCATATTTGTGGATAAATGAGCAAAAATTACAAAAGTCTGTAAGTTTAGCGGATCTAGAATTTCCTACACAGACTGTGATTACTTAATCAACTAAGCCTTCGCGAACAACTATAAAAGTTCAATAGTATTATGTGCAATACTTTGACTACATATATATATATATATATTAGAAAATGCAAGCTTTAAATATTTTGTGGTTATGCGGATATAAGTTTTGTAGAAGTTATTTAAATGAGCTTTTGATTTAAGTGTTTATATAAATCGAGAACGCCCAGGAAATTAGTTTGAGCAGAGAACAGAAATAAATATTGTGGCTTATGTTATTTAAAAATAAACTTTGTCAGCTAATTTTTTAACTCAATTTTTCAGCAGTTTTCATCATATTTTTAGGTTTTTCCGTTTAAATTCAGGAATATAATGTAAACGTAGATCAACATTAGAAATACGGTCAAACTGGAACACTTTTAAAGTAAATATTTTAACACTAGAGGGAGCACATATTTTCTCGAAGATTTCATTATTTCAAAATAATGAGGATATCTAGGTTTCTTAAAGTTGTATCTTGTTTTTTACTTTTGGCAGGGTCTGCTTTTTTAATTTTGTTATTTTCCACGTCTCTAAAAATGGAACATCAAAGAAGTGCGGATCCAGAATTTAGCATTTCGGAATACTTGCAAGAAATGTGTGTGTTTGGCACCCCAACAATTGCAATTTTAGTTGAGAATGGCAAAGTTTCAAAACCTTTCTCTACAAAAAATAATATATTTTTTCACACTGTGAAAGATGCTACAGTCCTAGAGGAAAATCTCAATTTGATTATGACATTCTTAAAAGACAATGACTGCATACAAAGAGTTATAGTCCTGAATTCTGAGTCAATTGCACTAAGAAATATTACATTCTTAGAAAAGTTTAAAAGCGCAACTAGTGCTCAAAACAACTTAATTCTTAAAAATTGGGAAAATCCAATGGAATTATCTACTCTCTTACAATGCTTTTACTTGCACGGTGAAGCAGAAAATTGCAAAGTTCTACAGCCTTATGTAACATGTCAACACAGTTCTGCCATCATACAGTACATATTTCATTCTAATAAAGATATCATAGACGGACAACCGTCGCTTACAATTGCATATGACAACTTTGATCTCAATAACATCTTAAAAAGTGACTTCATAATTATGAAGTCGGGACTTGGAAAAACAAAGTTTTTAATTACTTATCACAGTCCCTTTTATAGTAAAACAAGTACATATGACTATGAACTTGCGTTTAGTCACAGCATTGTTCCAAACTTCAATATGTATGACATTTGTGAAACACCATCATATAGGAATCGCACACTAGAAGAAGTTTTTTACAAGCCTCCAAACAATGCTTATCCTCAAAACTTTAATCTTTTGGACCATGAAAACCTGACTTGCAATTTGCCAAGACGGTTTTCAGATATTAAACTTGGATTTCAGCCAGCATCTAGGTTTGTATTAGTCATAGAAATGAGGTATCATGAATTTTACAAAAGACTCATAGAAGTTTATGAAATGTTATACAGACCATTCTTTAAGCATATAATATACTGTGGACCTTATACAACAAACAATGTTCTATTCAATAATTTGTCGCACTTAGAAAAAAGTAAGAATAACAGAGGTACTACTTCCTACGAATGCATTGTTCAGGCCGTAAGATGTGGATACGACGTCGAAGGTTACGTATTACTAAGTGATGACACAATATTACAGTATTGGAATTTTGAAAAATTAAATGTATCTGGTCTATACATGCAGACCGGCCTAAGGAAAATTCCATTTAGCAAAGAAACAGATGGGTGGATGCATTGGGGAGCTAAACATGGCATACGTGCATTAAGACCTGCAATAGCCTCTCTAAGACAACAAAGTGACATGGAAATAAAAAAATTTGTTTCACTTTATGAGGAAAATATGCAAGATAATGCTGTCCAGTCATTTGCAGATTGGATTTACCTCCCAAAGAAATATAGTTCAACATATATGAAAGTTGGAGAAATATTAGTAAAATATGGCGTTTATATGGAGATAGCAACTGCTTTTATATTTCACGGCTGCATTAAACACGATCTAATTGATCATAACACCAAGGGGCTATTTTATCAGGTAGCCTCGGATTTCGGAATCAATGAATATTTTGCATCGCATTTTACACCTACGAATGTCGTTTACCACCCCATAAAATACTCTAAGATGTATGATGACAAATCAATTTATTCTTTGATCCACTGCAAGTATCTCACTCATCTTCAAGGTTATTTGTTAAGCTCTCCTACAAACAATGCTTAGAGAGCAGAATTTGATTAAAAATACACGAAATTCAATCAAATATTTGTGTTTTTATAAAATATAACTGTAAATGTAACAAAAAGTTAGAGCAAGTGTGAAATTTAAGTTTAACTTGTTGAAAAGATTTTTAAGAATATTAAATTCATTAATAAATGTTGATGCTGTGGAATATGCAATATCATTATTGAAAGAATATANAACTTCTCAATACAGTATTATCTAATTTGCCAGAAAGCCGAATAAATTGCAGTGTAGAATCAGTTTTAAAAGACTTAAAAACGAAAACAGCCGATCAATATCGATTATATTCACTTGATGTTAAAAGCTTATATACCAAAGTTCCTTTAGTTGATGCTGTTGAATATGCAATATCATTATTGAAAGAATATAACATCAAACTTCTTAGCTTAGACTATGAAACCTTGAAAACTTTGATATTACTCTGCACAAAAAACACCCTTTGTGAATTTCAAGGAAAGTTTTATCTACAAGTTAATGGTGTTGCAATGGGAAATTGCCTTGGACCAACATTAGCAAATATTTATATGCTAAAATTTGAACAAAAGAATAAATGTTAGTATTATGAAATATGACAAATTTTCCGGACAACATCAACCCATACTGCAAACACGGAGTGTTCATTTGCAGAAATATAAAGAAAAAATAAGGGCATGAAAACACTTTACAAAAGGCCACGATTTAATGAAGCAAACGGCCAGGGACGCGAGAATCACTTAAATGTTGGGAGGAAATCCTATGAACTGAAGTGGATCCATTTTCAATTTTTTAAATAAAACCTTTTGAATCTGCATATTTTTTCGATTTTTTCGTAATTTTTGGGGGCAGATGCCCCTTTTGTCCCTACTTCTCGCGTCCTTGCAATTGGTTTATCTAACCAAGTCAAAGAATTAGCTATTTTACACGTCTATGTGCATGTTGCAAACATTTTGATTTTTTGAAAATTGTAATAACTGTATTAAAAAAATCATTTAGGACTATAGTGAAAATTGAAAACGATTTACGCATAAAAAATCAACTGTATCATCATCGATTTTAATACTGCCTGTGTAAAAATCAATAGCTGTTTTCATTATAATATTCTACTGATTTCGGTGTCCTTCATGGTCAGACAGAGTCTACAGGGACTCATCACGACACCACAAAATATAATAAGTGTGATAAAATGGTCTCCTTCAAGCTACAGCTGAATTTAGAAATTGTCCCAGTAGCCGCATTTCTAACATTCAAAGATGCTAGCTATATTTCAAAGTTTGCATTCAATGTACAAAATTCTATATACATACGCTTTGCAAATATGTATATACAGAAGTGTACAAAGAGATAAACAAAGCTAATACAATTAAATATAATGAACACGACGAGGGACAAATTAAAAATGAACAAAAGCAAATTTTTGCAATTATGCCCGACATTTAGATTTGTATTGTAGTCAAGCATATGTTGTAGGTAGTGCTTTTAGTAGTTTCTTGAAGGAGCTGCTTTTAGGTGCGTTGCGGACTTTGCATTCTAATGTGTTCCATTGCTTACATGTAATAGTCGTAAACGCACCCTACCAAAATTTATTTTTATTGTGAAATTTATGCACTAATTTTCTCTTTTGCTATTGCTAAAATGGTTGCTTAAGAAGGGTTTCCGCGATTCCATTGATACACCTGAGTCTTATTAGGCTGGAGTATGAGATTATGTATGCTGGTGCGAGAATCGCTGCTCCGTGTACAAAATCACCAACATTATGTTTGTTGACATTACGTATCTTGCGGATTGACTAGCTAAATAGCCTATTAAAATAATGAAATTGTGTATGTTTGAGTTTCCTAGAAATAAACATATATATCTGAGGTATTTCTAATAATTCTTTACTCTTTGTAATCGCTTTAATCTGTTTTTGAAATTGGATGCCTCCTGCATTTTTAGCACTTCGAATGAAATCACTGTAGTTTAAGTTGTTGTCAATCTTTACTCCTAAATATGTTAAATTTCTGATTGTTTAAAGTGGAGCGAGTCAGCTGAAACGTTTATGGCAATTTTTACAAGTGGTTGTATTTCATTGGGTGTATTTGCACGCGAGTGGCGACCGAATAATTCCGACTGTATTAGTTAATTAACCACTCTTAAATTCTATTTGCTTACGACGCTCGAGTCAACCATTCCAACTGATTTAGTCGAAATTATAATTGTAAGCTTCAAGAGTTTTTGTATGCTTGCCTGTATTTTTAATTTTTAACAGACATTTAAAATTTTCGTAAAACCAATAAAACAGTATATTAAGTACACTAGCTGAATTATTGCATTATATTTTATATATTTATATTTTACGTTCATAATATTTTGAAGTAATGTTTATAATAGTAATTAAAAAAAATTAAGCATTGGAATTAACACGTTTCAGTTACATTATTTTCAGCAATAATCATCATTTTCTCCAACTTCCATGAGTTCGCAAAGCTTGATAAAAAAACTCTGAAAAGAATTCATTAATACTTTTACTCAGACTCGAATGAAACTCCCTTGAAAAATAAATTATTTGAAATTTTGCTTGCTTTATCAACGGCAAATAAATAAGATTTAAAGAAAAAAAACTACGAAATTTGAAACTATGTCGAACGAAACATTATTTTATCTATGTTCTCGTGGAGATTGCTTGCTACATTATTTGGGTCATCTGCATTTTTTTAAAAATTGGCAATATTTTAAATAGTTTTTTGTATCATTTGTATACAAATTAAGCAAAACGGGACCAAGAAAAAAAAGTTGGGACCGGGCTGTGTACAATGCGCTATCTTCTCCAGGAAATGAATTAACTGAATCACTGTTTGACAATTCATAGATGTGCTCTTAATTTGGATACGCAATAAAGATACTCATTAGCAAACTCCTCTAATTCATGGTGGTTCGTGACACGAACACTAATTTTGGCATGGAATTCCTCAGCAATTGGCAGAATTCATCCATGAGTATGAGCTTACTGAGAATCTGAATGATTTTATAAAAAATAAAAATGTTCAGTGAAGAAATCTTAATATTTTCAAATGCTTCATGCACAGTAAAACGATTTAGTTGATCGTTACATGAAAGTAATAACAAAATTTCATAATGAACTTAGAGAATTCTCTGAAAATATGTGCAAAGTGGCTTGTGTTTTGTGGCTTACACATTCATTTAAAAATTCACACAAACGTAGTGTGAGTGAAACTTTTCACGGTTGGGTGATCATATTCAATCACCTATCAATTAATGAATACATCGGTAATTTTTTTAGAATTTTTGCTACTCCAATACATCATAGCTGCATGCTAAACAACTTCGCCACTAACCGTTAATGACTAATTTTATCAGGGTTGAGTGGATCTGGATCTAAATATTGATCGATCTGATCCATGGATATGGATAAATACAGTTATTTTATCGATATCCATGGATCATTGTGGATCGCAAGAAATGTCTCCATTATTATGGTATATTTTTAGGAACAATTACCTAAAAAAGTACACCAAAGAAAACTCACAACCGATTATTTTCTACATATTTGATTATATTATACGTTGTACTAATCATATTACACCATGAGAGCTAATTTTATGTTTGAATTAATAATCAAAAAATATTAGGACTTGCCTAAACCAGGCTTGCCGTGGGTAAGGGTAAGCCCACAAGTTTAGTCATGCCCACATGTGGGCTTGACTATGGGCGGAGTATGGGCACGATCTTGTGGGTATGTCCACAAATTGCAACTCATTTATTCTGGTAAAGCATAAATATATACATAAAACAGGTAATCACTTAGAAATTGAATAAATAATATTTATTATTTTTACTAGTAATTTACAGCAATAAATTTGGTTTGACTCTTATTGCACCGTAAGTTTCGTATTCTTAAGAAAATGCATTTTTGGGAATCTACCAAAATTTTTTCTTGGAAAAATCATTGGTTTTCTTCAATTTTGCTGTTGATTCACAATATTCTTATTATCGAAATTTACACTTACCAAAGTTTCCATAAGTTTAGAGTTTTTTTTCTACGAGCAGTACATTTGCATTAAGCTAATTAATGGATGTGCAAGCAAACATTCAACAAAGGCTGCATTGTCATTTTGATATGCATACGCAAATGTCAGTTAGAATTGTAGATAGCTTTTTTAAATATATACAAGTGTATTTAGTTTAAGCAATTGGTGGAATATTTGTGGAATCCCAATCCAAAAAGCATTTGAAGATCTCACACGAGATCACTGAGTCCACTCTCAAACCAAATGATATTTATTACATTGAGAGTTATTAATAATTAGAAGTTATATTCTGCAAGTTAAGATTTACTTAGGACATTCAACAAAGGCTGCATTGTCATTTTGATATGCATACGCAAATGTCAGTTAGAATTGTAGATAGCTTTTTTAAATATATACAAGTGTATTTAGTTTAAGCAATTGGTGGAATATTTGTGGAATCCCAATCCAAAAAGCATTTGAAGATCTCACACGAGATCACTGAGTCCACTCTCAAACCAAATGATATTTATTACATTGAGAGTTATTAATAATTAGAAGTTATATTCTGCAAGTTAAGATTTACTTAGGACATTCAACAAAGGCTGCATTGTCATTTTGATATGCATACGCAAATGTCAGTTAGAATTGTAGATAGCTTTTTTAAATATATACAAGTGTATTTAGTTTAAGCAATTGGTGGAATATTTGTGGAATCCCAATCCAAAAAGCATTTGAAGATCTCACACGAGATCACTGAGTCCACTCTCAAACCAAATGATATTTATTACATTGAGAGTTATTAATAATTAGAAGTTATATTCTGCAAGTTAAGATTTACTTAGGACATTCAACAAAGGCTGCATTGTCATTTTGATATGCATACGCAAATGTCAGTTAGAATTGTAGATAGCTTTTTTAAATATATACAAGTGTATTTAGTTTAAGCAATTGGTGGAATATTTGTGGAATCCCAATCCAAAAAGCATTTGAAGATCTCACACGAGATCACTGAGTCCACTCTCAAACCAAATGATATTTATTACATTGAGAGTTATTAATAATTAGAAGTTATATTCTGCAAGTTAAGATTTACTTAGGACATTCAACAAAGGCTGCATTGTCATTTTGATATGCATACGCAAATGTCAGTTAGAATTGTAGATAGCTTTTTTAAATATATACAAGTGTATTTAGTTTAAGCAATTGGTGGAATATTTGTGGAATCCCAATCCAAAAAGCATTTGAAGATCTCACACGAGATCACTGAGTCCACTCTCAAACCAAATGATATTTATTACATTGAGAGTTATTAATAATTAGAAGTTATATTCTGCAAGTTAAGATTTACTTAGGACATTCAACAAAGGCTGCATTGTCATTTTGATATGCATACGCAAATGTCAGTTAGAATTGTAGATAGCTTTTTTAAATATATACAAGTGTATTTAGTTTAAGCAATTGGTGGAATATTTGTGGAATCCCAATCCAAAAAGCATTTGAAGATCTCACACGAGATCACTGAGTCCACTCTCAAACCAAATGATATTTATTACATTGAGAGTTATTAATAATTAGAAGTTATATTCTGCAAGTTAAGATTTACTTAGGACATTCAACAAAGGCTGCATTGTCATTTTGATATGCATACGCAAATGTCAGTTAGAATTGTAGATAGCTTTTTTAAATATATACAAGTGTATTTAGTTTAAGCAATTGGTGGAATATTTGTGGAATCCCAATCCAAAAAGCATTTGAAGATCTCACACGAGATCACTGAGTCCACTCTCAAACCAAATGATATTTATTACATTGAGAGTTATTAATAATTAGAAGTTATATTCTGCAAGTTAAGATTTACTTAGGACATTCAACAAAGGCTGCATTGTCATTTTGATATGCATACGCAAATGTCAGTTAGAATTGTAGATAGCTTTTTTAAATATATACAAGTGTATTTAGTTTAAGCAATTGGTGGAATATTTGTGGAATCCCAATCCAAAAAGCATTTGAAGATCTCACACGAGATCACTGAGTCCACTCTCAAACCAAATGATATTTATTACATTGAGAGTTATTAATAATTAGAAGTTATATTCTGCAAGTTAAGATTTACTTAGGACATTCTTTTTAGCAAAACTTTTAATTATGAATAAAAATAAAGATCCTTCAAATAACATAACGTGATGGCCACAAACATTTTAGAGCAACAAATAAAATGCCAAAAAATGGTTAATTCAAATTTTAAATGATTTTAGGATGAAATTTTACACCAGCATTCCAAAATAGGCAGAAACACTAAACCAAGTACATAAATCTCTTACAACAAAGTGGAGTATGCAAAAGAATGTCAATGTCAGATTTTCAAAATGGATTTTGATTGGCTAAATTTTAAATAATTTCGGCAAAAATATTATTGTCGTGAAATGCATTTTAAGGTCTATTTTTTAAATATTTTTAAAAGATTTTGCGAGGCTCCTCCCTGCTTTTAATCACTATCACTTGATCCTGAGTCAGCTATCAGAAAATCTGCCTACGCTCTTGGTTATGACTAGCAACATAAGGAAGTAATTCTATTGAAATTTTAGTCGAAGAAGTCAATTAATGAAATTTTTTATCTATATGTAATTGAGTTTTTATCCAAATAAAACTTTCCAAACACAATTGTGTCACATATTTGTTTAATAATGTTTGCTTTTGAGATCATTTCCCATAGTAGCAGACTTGTCAACGAACTGACATTTTTAAGCTCGGCTCGGCTCGGCTCGGCTCGGCTCGGCTCCCCACATAGAACCGTTCAATGAGGCTCGTTTTAGCTCGATATTTTTTTAAAAAATACTGCATTCTCAGAAATTTTTAAATAGCTCTTACTAATTATTTAATAAGCATTTGAAAATATGATAATAAAAAAGGTATATTGAATAAAAAATAAGAAAAATCTGCATAAGCAAATTATAAAGCAGAAGTATAAATTTGCTCGGCTTAATAAAGGCTCGTTTTTGCTCGTTGTATATCAAATGCTCTGCTCAAGCTCGGCTCGGCTCGGCTCGGCTTGTTAGAAACTCAGCTCATTCACAAGTCTGTATAGTAGTGGGAAGTCTCATTAGCAATTCTGCTTCCTAATATTTGCAAAGCATTAATCCACACAAAACCACAATTCGTTTTTTCATGAAATTCAACTTGAATGGATAATTTGTCCCACTACTTTCAATACTATCAAAACTACAAGTCCAGTTCTATTGAGGCCAGGTTACAAAACAAATTTTATGATTTAGAGCTCCACTAATTATTAAGAAAACTGTAGAAATCCTATTAAAACAACATGTGTACAGATGTCCAGTAAAGTATGGCCACATTAGCATACTCTACCCTACGATAACTTTATGGTTCAAAATATAAATCAACTCTGGATATTATAATTATCTATATTTATATAGATATACTTAGATATACACTACTCTAAAACTATTTGATTTTTCTCTCTATCTAGGTAGATAGATCTGGCCACTTTATTCCAAGCAGCTTTTCAGAACAACTGCTGCTGGGGAACGCATATGTTAGTAAGAACTATAATAACTCATTAGTTAAGATATTCAGCTACACAATAAAAAGTTAATTGAAAATGTTATACAATTACTAATTTAATATCTTGTCATAAATTCTCTTTCCATAAACTTCAAATAATATTATCTTAATGTAAATAGAGATTCTGTATGAAAGATATCTATATTTTTTGATATGTCGATAACGTATGTGAAATACTAATTACTTCTTTATTCATATTGTGNGGCTCGGCTCGGCTCGGCTCCCCACATAGAACCGTTCAATGAGGCTCGTTTTAGCTCGATATTTTTTTAAAAAATACTGCATTCTCAGAAATTTTTAAATAGCTCTTACTAATTATTTAATAAGCATTTGAAAATATGATAATAAAAAAGGTATATTGAATAAAAAATAAGAAAAATCTGCATAAGCAAATTATAAAGCAGAAGTATAAATTTGCTCGGCTTAATAAAGGCTCGTTTTTGCTCGTTGTATATCAAATGCTCTGCTCAAGCTCGGCTCGGCTCGGCTCGGCTTGTTAGAAACTCAGCTCATTCACAAGTCTGTATAGTAGTGGGAAGTCTCATTAGCAATTCTGCTTCCTAATATTTGCAAAGCATTAATCCACACAAAACCACAATTCGTTTTTTCATGAAATTCAACTTGAATGGATAATTTGTCCCACTACTTTCAATACTATCAAAACTACAAGTCCAGTTCTATTGAGGCCAGGTTACAAAACAAATTTTATGATTTAGAGCTCCACTAATTATTAAGAAAACTGTAGAAATCCTATTAAAACAACATGTGTACAGATGTCCAGTAAAGTATGGCCACATTAGCATACTCTACCCTACGATAACTTTATGGTTCAAAATATAAATCAACTCTGGATATTATAATTATCTATATTTATATAGATATACTTAGATATACACTACTCTAAAACTATTTGATTTTTCTCTCTATCTAGGTAGATAGATCTGGCCACTTTATTCCAAGCAGCTTTTCAGAACAACTGCTGCTGGGGAACGCATATGTTAGTAAGAACTATAATAACTCATTAGTTAAGATATTCAGCTACACAATAAAAAGTTAATTGAAAATGTTATACAATTACTAATTTAATATCTTGTCATAAATTCTCTTTCCATAAACTTCAAATAATATTATCTTAATGTAAATAGAGATTCTGTATGAAAGATATCTATATTTTTTGATATGTCGATAACGTATGTGAAATACTAATTACTTCTTTATTCATATTGTGTGAAATTCTGCTCAAGGTAGAACGTGGCAATTGAATATTCAAACCTGTCCTGCGAAATGTAAATAATATTTGCATTTTACATTAAGCAAATATTGAAATCCTTAATAATTAATCATAATATAATTTTTTTTGGGAAAGAAATTCCAATTAAAATTGGAAATAATGCACATTAACATACCACCAATTATAGCTACGGGCACTTTACCCTACTCTACCTTACCAGTGGGGATATTGCAATAAGAAAATATCAGTTGTTTGAATTGATATACACATTTTGGACCTATTTTTCATCAAAAAGTTTCCAACAAAACATATATTACATAAATGCATTTTATGCCTTATATATTTAATAGCATCTTAAGTCTCGTAAAAATCTCAATCTCAAAAGAAATTACCAATTCAATTTCATTGTTTGTTACTTCAGATCAAAACTGCGATTAGTCTTGGTATATAATTTTAAAACAAAATAATCAGAAATATTCATTGGTGTAAACCCGCAAATGGAATAGCAGATTTTATGTGATTTTGTCAAAGAAGAAAACACGGAGAAGCAAATGAAATGCCTTATGTCCATAAACATTTTTAGTATAATGTTTTTTCTTCAAGAAAATCAGAGCTTTGAATTAGTTTGGTTGTATATATGCATGGAAAATTGTGCTTATTTTATTTTGTCTGATTTTCTGCTTTCTTGGTTAAATCTATCAAACCATGCTTGCTTAGCTTATTACTTCAGTTTATGAACAATACTGAACGCAAAGTTACTGAAAACTATAAGAATTTCATTTTTTCAGTACTATGCAATAACACAACTCAAATTTTGTATCGCTAATACTTTAAATATGCTTGATAATGTACATTTTTTAGATACAAGAATAACTTTCGATGTCGGTTGTCATTAACATATTACAGGCAACCCCGCCTAAGTCGGATAGACTCGAACCAATGAAAATAATCCTACTTACAAGAAATAAGACTTAGTCGGGTTTGCCTGTACATATTGGAGTTTGTCTGATTTTTATTAATAGTACGAGTTACGCGAAAATCCGACTTAGTCACATCCGACTTAGGCGGGGTTGTCTGTATTACATTGTGTTGACAGAGCTGTGTTATGCACTATTTACGAAATCGTCCCTTTGAGATTGCCAATGGTGAAATTCATTTTGCGGATGTACTTTCTTGTCAAGAGTAAATAAAAATTCTTCCGAATGTCAATATTCACCACGTTGGATCTTTAAATTTAGGGCATCATAGATTGCTGAGTCTTTATGCGTAATATCAAATTTTTCATTGATGCAGTCTCAATTTCCTCAGTGATAGAAGATTGCTAACATCGATCCGATTCCTGAGTACATCAAGGATTGTAGATCTATAGCAGTTACGCCAATTCCATCTTCAACTTTTTCTCCGGATAGCCTGGACAGGACTCACACAGTTTTACTCCAGAAACGAAATGTTTCTGTAGCTGTTCTTTCCATGGGCTGTCTCATTATCTAAACACAAGTTATGGAAAGAAGTTGAATGTGTTTACAAATATCGGATTTCTCATTTAAAACCATTCTTATTTGTAGTACTTCATGAACAAGCAAAAGTTTTTCCCCAATTTTTTCATCATTGCTTCATTTGACCAAACCCCATGTAAAAGGTTTTCAATATTTTTTAACACATTTGGAAAAATTTGTTCAAAAATGTGGACTTAGAAGTAACGCTAGTAGAAATAAGGTCAATGATGTTTGGAAGTAAGAAATGTGCTTAATTATTCCAGATTAATCACTTTAGACATCATTATCCAATAATTAATGGTCTGGATCAAATAAGTACATTTTGAATTATCACATTAGTTAGTAATGCTCTAATTGGTTACAAAAGCTCTGTAAATGGTGTTTATGGGAATAACTATATTCAACGATTCGAAAAAATAAATTTTTTATTGCAGCTATTGTTTCATCTTTTAAATAATCCCAAAGATTCTCCATGATATGCAAGTCTGCAGAAGGAGCAGGCCATTCTAGCATAATATGAACGGCTTCCCGTTCAGAGAAGGTAGAACTTGGTGGCCTTTCCAAGATACGTCATCTTGTTGAAATGAAGCATCATCTATAAGAAGCAATAGAATATTTTTTGTACCCATCAATTTTCCTTTCTACACAATGCAATATTCCCATACCAAGGGTGAATACGACGGGGTGGGGGTGGGGAAGATCCGGTTTCCCTCTAAAATAAGAAAATGCATTAATATACGGGTCTTTCAAAAAGTCATCTTCTATTTTTAATCTGTTCTTACATCAAAAATGTATTTCTGATAATAATGAAATTTGTACACAATGAAAAGTATACATAAAAATTTTGATTTACTGAATCATTTTAATTATTCCATCTTGTTTTTAACCTCATACCCATTTCAAATCTACACAATACAACAACGTGTTACAATAGTTATTCTTATGTCCAAGTGCGAATTTGTTACAGCAGTAAAAAAACACCTTGCAAAAGAAGGATTTCAACATAAACCTACAGATAAAACAATTCGGCTTTTGTACAAGAAGTTTTTGGAGACATGTTCTGTTGAATACCAGGGTGCGACCAAGGAGAGAAAATTCATCAGTAAATTCAGAAAATACACAACAAGTTGTTGCAATTTAGAATATAAAATTTTTTACTCTGTTCCCGCAATTTGTCATATGCTTGATATATCGCTTGGCCCTACATTTACCATCCTCCACGAAAAGGTGAAATACAAACCCTATGAGCTTCAATTACATATCATAAGCTCTAGGACTTGATTTTATGAATTACATGAATTCTTGCAAGGAACTTCTTAATAAGAATGTGAAAAGTAACAATTTGAAATGGTGCTGAAGCTAATAACAAGATGGAATAATTATGGAAAATTTTAATGTATACTGTTCATTGTGTATATGTTTCAGTAATAATACAAATATATTTTTGATGTTATAAACATAAAAATAGATGATGAATTTGTGAAAGCCCTGCATATATAAACATATATATATATATATATATATATATATATATATACATGCACGTGTACATACATATGTGTAAGTAATCTATTAACATTGGACTAATCATANACATATATATATATATATATATATATATATATAATATATATATATAAATAAATATTTCGTTATTTTAATTCACAAACTCATATATTTTTAATGTTAAATTTTATTTAATTTTCTTAAAATATAATTTATAGACAAGTATAAATTTACTTTAGGAAATTTATGAACTCTTTTAGTTAAGATTAGTATCTTTTTTGCAGGTATTTGGATTTTAGCTGTAAAATTTTGAATAATTCAATTTTTAAAAAATACTAATGCAATTAGATGAGCACAACTACGGCTATTCTATGGCATATAAACGCATAGTCCTTAATTTATAGGCAAAATCACAATGTTAATTATGAAGCATGGCATGAGTAATAACTAAATAAAATTTTCTCACTGTTTACCATTTCTACTTACCTTTTCTGACGATACTCAATAGGTTGGTCAACTAATTTCTTATTCAAATTTAACACCATACATCTACTAAAAAAATCTAAAATCAAATTTGTATGGCATATCAAAAGTCAGCATAACTTTATTAATTTTAGCAACAGCTTTACATTTTTGAATTGGCTGATTTTTTGAATTTTATCAACGTATTTAACAATATTGATTGAATTTGAGACTAAGCACAGATGCATACCATTCAGTGAAAATTTTGTAATATACTTAATTTTATGTGATTAGTCTATTTTGTAGTGCCTTGTTTTATAGAGATGTACACAATGAGTTAACAATAAATTGTTAAAATATTTTTCTTTTTAAAAGAATTTTTTTGCTTACTACAGATGCAACTAAATTTTGTGTTGTTTTGAAGAGCAGATTCTGTTACGAGATTGGCTGCATTTGCATTACTAAGTCTGAGTATATAGGCCACTTTCAAAAGTTTGTTATGGTGAAGAATATTTTAGTAAATTAAGTAAATACAGAAGACATTATTCAGCGAAGATATTTATATTAGAATAATTAAAATAATCATGAATAACGCTGAACAAAAGTATAATTAAAGTTTTCATTGTGTGTATTTGTCAGTTTTAACCAAAACGATACCAGTAACAGTACCTGATGCCACAATATATATATATACAGGTACATATATATATATATATATATAAATCACAGCTAGCTTAAGTTTTTTGATTTTGTCAGATCTTCATTGCACGCATTGTGAAAAATGACTTTTTTAATCACGGAGGGAATTTTTTGATTTCAACATAGTCCTTAATTACATTAAATGTTGAGGCAACACATAATTTTCAAATTGATATCCCAAGAACTCATTGAGATTAGACAACCCATTGGCGTCGTTATTTATATCGTATCGTAGTTCGTGTATCACCCCACTAATGCTGTACCAACTTATTGGGACGTGAGTAAAAATCGTTTGACATTATTTCGAGTTTTGCACTGATTTCGATTCTTAGGTCTCAATCGATTCAACATTTCGATCGATTGAAATCACCGCGCTTATTTATTACTAAGTTTCAATTGTCTTAATCATAGTTTCAGCACGCTCTCAAGCTAAATTGTTCAAACTTATTTTTACATTAATTTCATAAATTGAATTGAAATTACATATTGAATTATTGTGTATTAGTAGGTGAATTTAACAAATATCCTTGAAGATGAGTGAGATACTTGCAGTGGATCAAAGAGTATATAGATTTGTTATCATATATTTTAGAGTATTTTATGGGATGGAAAACTACATTCTTTGGTGTGAAATGTGATGCGTAATATTCGTTTATTCCGTAACCTGAAGCTACCTGATAAAACAATCCTTTGGTGTTATGGTCAATTTGATCATGTTTAATGCAGCCGTGAAATATATAGGCAGTTGCTATCTCCATGTAAACTCCATATTTTACCAATACTTCTCCAACTTTCATATATGTTGAGCTATATGTCTTTGGGAGGTAAATCCAATCTGCAAACGACTGGACAGCATTATCTTGCATATTTTCTTGATAAAGCGATACAAATTTTTTGATTTCCATGTCACTTTGTTCTCTTAGAAATGCCATAGCGGGTTTCAATGCACGGATGCCATGTTTAGCTCCCCAATGCATCCACCAATCCTTTTCTTTGCTAAATGGAATTTTCCTTAAACCGTTCTGCATGTATAAACCTGAAACATTTAATTTTTCAAAATTCCAGTACTGTAATATTGTGTCATCACTTAGCAATACATAACCTTCGACGTCGTATCCGCATCTTATGGCTTGAACAAGGCATTCATAGGAAGTAGTACCTCTGTTATTCTTACTTTTTTCTAAGTGTGACAGACCATTGAACAGACTGTTGTGTGTTGTATATGGTCCACAGTATATCATATGCTTAAAGAATGGTCTGTATAATATTTCATAAACTTCTATGAGTCTTTGGTAAAATTCATGATACCTCATTTCTATGACTAACAAAAACCTAGATGTTGGCTGAAATCCAAGTTTAATATCTGAAAATCGTTTTGACAAATTACAAATGAGGTTTTCATGGTCCAAAAGATTAAAGTTTTGAGCATAAGCATTGTTTGGAGGCCTGTAAAACACTTCTTCTACTGTGCGATTTCTATATGAGGGTGTTTCACAAATGTCATACACATTAAAGCTTGAAGCAATACTGTGATTAAAGGCAATTTCATAATCATATGTACTTTTTTCTCTATAAAAAGAACTGTGATAAGTAATTAAGAAATTTGTTTTTCCAAACCCCGATTTCATAATTATGAAGTCACTTTTTAAGATGTTATTGATATCAAATTGGTCATATGCAATTGTAAGCGATGGTTGTCCGTCTATAATATCTTTGTTAGAATGAAATATGTACTGTATGATGGCAGAACTGTGTTGACATGTTACAAAAGGCTGTAGAACTTTGCAGTCTTCTGCTTCACCGTACAAGTAAAAGCATTGAAGAATAGTTGATAAATCCATCAGTTTTTTCCAATTTTTTAAAATTAAGTTGTTTTGAACACTATCTGCACTTTTCATTTTTTCTAAGAGAGAAATATTTTTTAGGACAACAGAATCAAATCTCAGCACAATGACCTTTTGCATGCAATCATTTTCTTTTAAGAATGTGAAAATCAAATTGAGATTCTCCTTCAGTTTTGAATACCCCTTTTCAGTTGTTAAATATATAGAATTGCCTGGTGAGAAGTGTATCAAATATTCATCATTTGCAAGTGGAATACTATTTCTTTGGCCACCTATCAAACACAATTTTTGGAGGTCTTTAGAAAAACTTGAATCTTCATTAACATTCTTCTTTTTCATCTTTGGTTTACTCGCAAATACTAAAAGTAAATAAGCAGTTCCTGTCAAAATTAAAATACAGAATATAACTTTAAGAGTCCTAGCAATCCTCATTGTTTTGAATTAGAGAAATTTAAATGAACTGCTATGCTCCCTCTTGTGTCGAAAAACAACATTTATTCATATTCTCTTGTAAAATCTTTAGTGTTTTGGTTCAAACAAGAATTTGCGTATAATAGGCATTTTCATTGTGCACAAATTTAAATTTTCCTCTTACATAACACATGTTGTGTGAAGTATCAAATTCTAGGGTCACAAAATTTAAAATTTAAACTTTACCCAAAAAATTCTAATCACTAAGAAATGTTTTATGTTTTCTAAATTACCAACCAATTAATTAAAACGTTAATTTTAATTATGTCCATTAGTTAGGTTACTAATATGAAATTGAGATTACAATATTCTTAAAAAATTCCAGGTATAAAATATTTTTTTCGGAATTTGCTAAGCATTTATTCATTTACTTAAAGACTTTTAGAGATAATATCTGAATTTTTGCAAACTCACAAATAATTCAGAAATTACCATATGCCATAACTGTAGCTTTTCTACAATTTAAAAAAGTTTAATACATTTTCACAGTTTCAGTTTTAGTAGAAGTTTAAATATGCCTGAGCATCAATATAACTCGCATTAAATTTTCAGTTAGAATATTTTGGTTTTTAAAAATTTTTATAATGCCGACCCGATTGAAGACTTAAAATTCGAACTTAAGCAAAAAGTTACCAGCACTCGATTTGAAAAAAATTAGAAACTTCAAAAAAGTAATGCATAAAAGCGCAATTGTAGTTGATCAATTACAACCTTTTGATGGTAACAATTCGTCTGAAAATAATTATATAAGCTTTCATAGGTAACAAAATATAGTATATATTTAAATATCTATGAAGTTTATTATTCTTAACTCCTAACTAGTTATAAATGCAGAATAAATGTTGCCTGGAACAGATCCGACCCAATTCCAATACCGGATATCTACATGGGTTAATTCGGTTAATCCCTATCAAACTAGTCTATGCAGAACAATTTGAAAATTTGAATGATCAGCAAATGAGTGCAATTTTTTCATTAAAAAGTTCTGCTTTGCAATTTCCCTTTTATTTATTAGCGGTAAAGAATTTACTGGAAATTTGAGCAGGAAATTCCTTCCGGCTACAAATAATTATCCCCAGGAGAACAGCATTTTACTAAAATGATACTAATTTGCATTTAGTGATAGAATAAGATATAAGTATCAACTTTTAAAGATTATTTATGTGATATCCAGCATGTAAGCCTTATCATAGCAGCATCCATTTGATATAAAGCCACATTCATTTTAGGTAGTTTTGATTTGGGAAGGAAAAGGCCAGAAAACAACCAAGAGTCTTGGGTTTAGTGTCAGCAACTCTGATAATAATATGTTGTAAAGTGAATTTCCTCTGTTATGTAGACAACTTAAAATATAAATATAATATTTTAAAAATGATTGAGTTAAATTACTCTTCAATTATTCTTTGAAAACCATGAACATACCAGATGTTATTTGGCGGGCTATTGCCTATTCAAGATATAACCAGGCTATCTGCAGCATTGTACTGAAATAAGCGATGAGGTTATCAATGGTGTAGGAACGTAATTCTCTATGGATTCTTTATGCTAGAGTTTGAAAATATATGATTTATTCAAACTTGATATATTGAACTGCAGTAAATATTTCTTTTCAATGTTTTTTTGAAAAAATTTTGATGTTTTGGTATTATCGGTTCTTCGTTTACTACAAAGTTGAAGAGTAAATTATGAACATAAAATAATGCTGAATTAACATGAAAATATTTAAAAATCTTATATACATATTTTATATCAAGTGGCCCCCGGTAAAAAATTTTCCACCCAACTCCACTGATCATGACTGTTGGTATATCAACATACAGAGTCAATAAGTACTGATCAAGACACTCCCTCCGCTTCCTTGTTTGTAAGGCATTCATATCATCCATGTGAATGTTCAAATCACCCAAACAAAGTTAATAATTAACAATCGTCAACTTGATCAATAAAAGAGTGAATATTTGCGTCTGGTGGACAGTATAGTAAGAATATATCAACGTTTTTACAATTTGACTTAAAGCTCATTAATGATTTTGGGTAAATATTGAATCTTTAGCTGAACGCAATTCCATCACCACCACTATCACGTGGTACACTCAAAATATAGTAACCTGGAGGACTTGAATGAGAATCGATCATAAGGAGAATGGTACATTTCAGTTAAGAAGCAGATATTAATTTCTCGTTCTTCAATAAAATTGAATATATGAAATTCCTTCGTATTTACTAACCATGGATTTAGGGGAGCACATTTCAATTTAGTAAACGGAATTTTTGATGGAAGATGTCATCTAGTAGTGATTGCGTAAGCGACCACACCGGGCCAATCCCCGGGAAATTTTTTTGAAAATATACACAAGATAGACTTTAGAAATGCATTTCACAGCATTGTTGAAAGCACAATTGAATTAACCAATTTTGTTTCCACATGCTGATTTTGGTTTTAGGTTTGTTGTCCAGGAGGGGTTGCTTGACCTTCCATGGGGGTTAGTACCTCCCTAGTAGAGTAGTTCTTGGTCTCCCCAATCCACCTCCTGGCTACAGGGCTGTGATGATTGTTGTGAATTTTGTTGCACCTATGTCCCATTCAGAAAAAGGTTAAGGTTTCGTATTTTAATGAGATTCCCAAGTTTGCTTTCCGAAATTATCTCCCATATTTACCGTAGTACTTCCTTCTCAATTTCTATTTGTTCTTTGCTAAGGTGCTTAGATACAAATACTGGGGTACCGGAATTACGTAATATAAACCCATTTGCTAATGCAATTCGTACATTCCAAGGATTATCAAGAGTCACAATAATTTTGCGTGGACTACACCTTTTAAACTTCAAATTCGCAAATGAAAATTCAAATTCACCAAATGAAAATTCAAATTCTCCAAATGAAAAATCAAATTCACCAAATGAAAATTCAAATTCGCCAAATGAAAATTCAAAGTAGGATTATTAATTTCTTAATGAATATATATATATATTTTTTTTAACATGCTGAAGTTTAGGGAATCGCTGATTGATCATTCGAAATGAGACGCAACAACAGTGATTCCTCACAATTTTTTTACTGCAAACTGAATTTTGAAATATTTGTTATAAGTGCAATGAAGCCAGAAAAATATATAAATATTTTAAAATGCAATTTGAAAATTATTAAAATATGTTCAAACAATCAAATATGAAGAATAAAATAACTTCAAAACATCAAGTATTGTATATCTTAATTTATTAAACATAAATATGTAATGACATAACTCTCTTTATTGACCAAGTTCCATATTTAATCTTTGAAGCGCTCTTAAAAGAAATGGTCTATTATGCTGAGTGTATGAAAATACAAGGCTTGGCTGCGCTGATTTTCGAATGGCATAGCATACAGTTTCTTCCAGAATTTTTAGTCTGTTCTCTTTAATAGTCATAGACACTAAGGGGCCATTTAAGATTTCTTCTCTTCTACTACGTAGTTGAGACTTTGCATGGGCATTCATGCACTCCAGAGACTTTCAATAGGAATATGGAGTGAGACGTAATAACTCGTATTCAAATAGGCATTCGGAACCGAATCTTTTCTCTATAGCTACCTTCAATGCTTGCTCAGCATTACTGTGTACTGTAGCATTATCACATACAATAAGGTCAATCCTGGAGAGAAGCGACAAGGTCTTTAATTCAATTTTCAAAATCGGCTGTTTTAAATGCTCCTCTTTTTGTTTTGAAATTTAAGATCTCTGTTGCTGTCATTCCACCAATAATGTGTAGATTGGCTCCTTTGATGTAGTGACTGGGATCACAGCTCTTTGACCCTTTCTTGCTCAACCATTTGAATGCTGGCAATGAATATTGATGTTAGATTCATCAATCCATATTGTTTGGCAACCTTCACTTTCCCGATCCATTATTGATTGGCTGTATAAAAACCGCTTCTCTTTGTTGATGTCGGAATTTATTGTTTTAGGTGCATGACCTAAACGTTTAACAGTATACGCCATTCCCTCTAATGACTTCCCAATAGTTTGTGGCGAGACCTGAATGCTGAATATATTAAAAATTTTATTGAATATTTCTTGAAGCGTCATGTCAAGGTTTTCTGCAATCAATTTCTCCAAAACCGTTTTAATCTTTGAAGTTATCTTGCGACAAACTGCACCATCCTTTGGTGTCAGGGAAATAGTATCTCTCTTCTGTAAGTTTCCAATTGTGCTACGTTTCATACCATTTCCATATTTCATTGGTAATTTTTGCATATGGACGTCGTCTTAACATTTTAATTTTGTCTATTAATTCCCGCATTTTTTCAAATTATATATATACATATGTATGCAGAACACTATTATTACCATAATTTATATTTCTGCATTACGAAATTAATAATCGTGCTTTGAATTTTCATTTGGCGAAATTGAATTTTCATTTGGTGAAATTGAATTTTCATTTGGCGAATTTGAATTTTCATTTGGCGAATTTGAATTTTCATTTGGCGAAATCGAATTTTCATTTGGCGAAACTGAATTTTTATTTGGCGAAATTGAAATTTTATTTGGCGAATTTGAATTTTCATTTGGCGAATTTGAATTTTCATTTGGCGAAATTGAAGTTTAAAACGTGTAGATCTATTTGGATTGAATTTCCCGAGCGTACTATGTTATTTATTCTAAAATGTACTAAGCCAAGATTACAACATGGCTTGCTAACATGGTCAATATTGTGTTAAAGCGGACGCCAGAAAATTCCCATTGAACTTTCATCAGACCACTTATACGGAATCGACATTGTGCTTTATCAATCGCAGTGGGAGATTCCAGAAAACATGGATGGCTTGAATTAGTAACAGAAAAAATAGGATTGTGTGTGATATTTTGTACCAATACATCGTTCAAGAAACGCGCACAGCCAACTGTCTCGCTGGTCATTATTTTCAAGATATTTCTTAGGATATTTGGAAAAGGTTCAAAATTACAAGAAAAAGAGAAACCAGAAAACGTATGGCACTGGGCTCCTTTAACAAGCAGTTGGGTACATGAAATTTGCGATATGCAACAAAAAGGTGCAGAATGTGATATTGGCATCCCAGTACACTGAAACTTACCAAACTTGCAAAGTTTTGCAAACATCTCATTAAAACTTTGCAAGACTTCTATTATGCAAGCACGCTTAAAAATTTGCAAAGTATTTGTAAATGTTTTCAAAGTTAATACAAATAATTTGCAAATTTTGATGATAATTATCAAGTAGATAATTTAAAATTGTTTACAATTTTTTTTTAATTTTATGAAATATACGCATAAAAAATGTGTTATAAACAGCAGTTGGAAACTTGTAAAGTCTGCAAATATTTGTAAGTTTGAAGATGTAAATTTTTGAAAGATTGTTATTTTTCAAAATTATATTTCATATTACATATATCAAATAATAATAGAATTAATCTAAATATATATTTACTCTTGAAAATTCTTAAACAGATTATACCTAAATTTACATTTTTCAATAAAAATAAGACTCCAATAAACAATGTTAATATTCAACATATACAAAAATTTATCATTTTCAAAGTGTAAAAATAACAGAAACACCGCACAAAGTGACACATTGAATATCGTAGTTATCTAAATATACGTGAATAAATTAAAATATCTATTAAACGTGCTTCAAAAAATTTATCTTCGATAAAATTTCTATGCATTTACCGTAAAACGTATATTCTACATAGTACACAATGTGTAAATCGACATTAATAGGAAAGGAAACTTTCCCATTATATAAACCTTTTAAATTTTGCAGGGTAGTGTCTCTTTAAGTTACCTACCCCCATGGTAAATATACTTAAGTTCGAGTGAATACTGCGGCAGCAATTGTAAAAAATAGGTATTTTCGGGAAAAAGTGCGATTCCCGCTAAATGCATTTAGAAATTTCGGACCGGTTCCTGCCAAATGTAAGGTTTTCGCATTTTACATAGCAAAAAGCGGGATATATATATATATATACATATATATATATATATATTTAAAATTTGTCATAAATATTAAAAGAAATCATAATTTTGAATATGTCCTATTAATTCGGTACCTCTGATGTGATTTCATTTCAATATGAAAATTACTTATAATTATAATTTTCTAATTATACCACTATATTTATACAGAATTCTATTTCTTAATATTGTTAGTAATCAAAATCAATGTATTTATTGCACAATACATTTCCCAGTAGATATCTTTTTAGAATTTGTTTTTCGTGTAATAAAACATGTTTTGTGGGATATTATTTTTTGCTGAACAAGTTAATGTTCGATCGATTACCGATAAAATAATTATTATTTTTTTAGTGCTGAATACAAGTGAAATTAACTCTTGTACTTTTCTAAAGATCACAAAGTTTTTCACTAATTTTTTTGGTTAGGTTATTTTTATTATCCTTTATTCTTAAATTGAAAATTTTTTGAGTTGTTAACAACTGTGTTAAAAAGTCAAATGAAAACTAATTAAACGATTACTTCCTCGTTCAAGCAGTTTTTGTATTAATGATAAATAATTCAATCTCTATATTAGGATTATTAAATTATTCCACTTCCTTAATTGAAACCTGAGTGGTTTTTAGGAATAAAGATGCAAGATGATCTTTAATCAAGTGTTTAAATATTTATTAATACACATTATTCCATATGAATTTGTTTTTCTCAAACATGTAACATACTTTTTATATAACATAAATAATTGCAAAAATTTTTAAGTCTATTTCCAAAACTAACTAAAAGCTAATTTTTTTACCAATGCTCTAAATTTTGGAGGCCATATCGAGAAAGTGTACTCAAACGCTACTCTTTATTTGTAAGATAAAAAATTTTTTTTACTTCAAAATAATTAAAAATGTTTTCCTAATTAAACTTGTTTTCCTTAAATTAACCTGCTGCTTAACTGTATGAAGTGCAGCATCAAGAAAAATTTAGGAAAAGTTGATTGTTCACAAAAGAAACCGTTATCAATAATTTAATATCTTATTTTCATCCCATTTCCGACTCGATTTGAGAACTTTTTTTCACAAAAGTTCTTTAAAATTTAATAAGAGATATATTGGAATACTCTATTAAAAATGAGGTTAAGAAACCCACCAACTAAAAAATATGTGTGCATATTTTCATGAATTTATTTGAGAGTGTTAGATATATTTATCTGCACAAATATTGATGAAATCCCATTACCTTACTGTTTCATATGTATAAAATGTATCAAATATGGGATTTTTTCAAAATTTGTGTTAAAATATATTTAAAATTTTTGTGTACATGATTGATTCAAATATTTTTTAAGAGAATATTTTATATTTTATCACATAAAAAAAGACACACACTCTCAGAAAAGGTGGACAATTACATATAAAAGAATCAATCTATTTCAAACATAAATGACATTGGGCGAAAATTGAGACCCACGCCCAGCCAAAATCCGGTTAGGCCCATGTAAGTCATGGCCATTTGAAGCCTATTTTATGATCGTTGACAAAATCATTTCTTGAATTATTTGGCTGGTTTGACCAAAATTGACTGTATTAGATTATAGAACCGAAGAGCATTTGATACTATTGCAATATTTCAAAATTTAACATTGATTTTTTACGTGTTGCTTTTAAGTTGTATAGGATTCACTACATTTGAGTTGATTTGCATGCTCTATTGGGTAAGTCGTCCAAGTTTTCCAATACTTTTCCACGCGCCCCTCTCTCCTCTGTATATTGTATATGTATATTTTTGACCTCAAAATAGTGTTGAAGGACATAAAAGCTTCTATTCGCATTAAAAAACGCCAAAAATGAAAAATCAAATTCACAAATGAAAATTCAAATTCACCAAATGAAAATTCAAATTCTCCAAATGAAAAATTAAATTCCCCAAATGAAAATTAAAATTCACCAAATGAAAATTCAAATTCGCCAAATAAAGAATCAAATTCACCAAATGAATATTCAATCTCTTTCGACAAAAAAAATAATATATTCACCAAATGAAAATTCAAATTCTCCAAATGAAAAATCAAATTCACCAAATGAAAATTCAAATTCTCCAAATGAAAAATCAAATTCTCCAAATGAAAAATCAAATTCACCAAATGAAAATTCAAATTCACCAAATGAAAATTCAAATTCTCCAAATGAAAAATCAAATTGTCATAAATATTAAAAGTAATCATAATTTTGAATATGTCCCATTAATTCGGTACATCTGATGTGATTTCATTTCAATATGAAAATTACTTATAATTATAATTTTCTAATTATACCACTATATTTATACAGAATTCTATTTCTTAATATTGTTAGTAATCAAAATCAATGTATTTATTGCACAATACATTTTCCAGTAGATAACTTTTTAGAATTTGTTTTTCGTGTAATAAAACATGTTTTGTGAGATAATATTTTTCGCTAAACAAGTTAATGTTCGATCGATTACCGATAATTTGTTTGTGCTTAATACAAGTGAAATTAACTCTTGTACTTTTCAAGAACTTACCACCTTATAATACGATTTCAATGCCTGGTTTTATTCATAAACAAAACTCTAGATCAAAAAATTTTTCCTGCATTAAGTACAGAAAATAATTCTTGAAAGTATCATTTATTAATACCGCTATCAGAACATGGAATTCATTACCTAAAGAGATAAAGAATATTGAAAAACTAAGAGCTTTTAACTCAAACATACATATAAACTAAAATATATTTGTGACAGTCATATAAATACATATACAATATCATCACTTTTATGATTAGACCTCAACAACCAAACAATGAAATCTCCTAGTAATTTCTCCCTAGCCTGTTAGATTTATTGTATAGTATACTTTGCTTTGCAGCCGGCCATTAGCCTTGGTCGCGGCCATGGTCGCATATATA
>CABFPE010000007.1:1410910-1431711 GCA_900660155.1 Hofstenia miamia | reverse complement strand
TATATATATATATATATATATATATAGGCTGTTTGAATATAAAAATTAAACATGATGAGCTGATATTGCATAACTATATTTCTAGTAAAACACAATTGTGATATTTTCTTTACAGGATGCGGCGACTTTGTCCTTTTAGCTTGACGGTTTTGAGCTTGTAAATTGCATGCAATCATTCATTGTTTGTGTATAGGCAAATAGTTGTAATTTTTTCTACACAAGATTGGGAATTACTGAATTATTTTTTTTGTTTTTCGGGCGTCAAACGAATGTTCGTCCACTATTGTATTACATCAGTGTGGAAAAAGAGGTTGTGAAGTTTTATTAGCCCTCAATACTTTTCGATCAAAGAGCTCGGCCACGATGGTGACAGACCAAGAAGTGGGAGAAAGCGTAATGTCGATATGTGCAGGAACTCTAATTCATTGCAAAGCGGGTTGCCCATAATCCTGCGTTTCAATGAGAAAAACTGTTCGTAAGATAAATATCAATGACATATATGTCCTCTGAATTGCGAAGAATGAGCACAATCTCAAGCTCTACAAGCTCCAAAAAGTTTCTCACAAATGAGAACAAACTTGAACGTCTCCAAAGGTGTATCCTTCTCAAGCATTGGGTTGCTGGTCAGCAATAGAAGTGAATCATGTTCACAGATGAGATAATCTTCGCAGTTTTACAACAACTAGTAATCAAAACGACAGGATTTCGTCTCAACAGGCTCAGCCATCCCCGCTATTGCAGAACATCGCGAAAAAGCGCAATTCGTAATAGAATAGGGTCAAATAGAACACAACATAAAATGAACTTTTCAGGATTCTGCTGCAATCCACATCGCAATAATAACTTAAAAGTGTATCAAAGCATTATTCCTTGTTCTATATCATCTGCAGAATGCCCGCCTTATCACTAGACTTGAAAAATTGTAGTGTGTGGGGTAGCATCCTGTATATAAATTTTTTGCATAACTTTAATCAGCTATTCATTTTTCAGTAAATTGCAATTTTAAACTTTTCAGTTGACTTAGTTAGTCAAATTTGGTATGATAGTAAAATATATAGAACTAAGAGTAGCATTATAAAACATTATTATGGCCTACTTTGCTGTGATATTTAACCTAAGCATTGAAAAAATTATAAGTTTAAGTAAACAAATTAATATATGTAAATTTTTTTCCCTTAATGCCAAACATACATGTAATTAGTTCACTAGTTGGATATGTCAAGCTACTCTCAACTACCATTTGCGTTTGAATATTCTCAAACAAAAATATTTCCAATTTGTTTTGAACTTCCTGTGCAATATTAGAAAAAAGATTGCGTTCATTCTTAATTATATTCATGAAATTTCTTAACTTTTCTACTGTAAATCCTGTAGATTATATTTCTTATATTAGAACAACTTCTGTTAATGTTAATTAAAATAACTGAATTTATGACCAAATCTTTTAGAGATTCCAAGGAGATAAATTAATAAGTATTATTCTAATTGCAATACTGTAGCCTGTTGAAACAATAACATTTTCTAAGCCTTTAGATTTTCATAGGATTTTTGATAAACTAAGCAAAAGATTCCTTGCTTATCAAATAAAACAAGCAATATTGCCTGTTCCGATATCCTTCTATATCATATAGGAAGATGAGGGATATTGCTAGACAACTGATCTTGAATTTACAAGTTATACATCTGCAAAAGCCAGATGCTCCATTTCAATATGTGTATATGTAAATAATTGAATTACGCACCTTTCATTAATTAGCCTTAAGAAAAGTTCAATTGCTAATTTGAACAGAATGCAAGAAAGTGGACACTCTTGCCTGACACACCATTCAATTATTATCAAAGAAGATCGATAACCATTGATCATTAAGAAGGAACAATTATCATTATACATACTATTTATTAAATGTGTTATTAATCGGGGAATTCCACTTGGCTCAGAACATTAAATAAATATCTCTATGATTAATGGAATCATAGGCTTTGCGAGCAATGCTTGGACCGTTAGAGGGCACGGTATTAATGTCTAAGATACATTCTAATGCAATGATGTTAAGACAGCTCTTACGCTGTTGCATAAAGCTGGTTTGATTGGAATTAATGTTTTTGAGAGATTGGGGACAAGTGGTTGTTCAGCTATTTAGATACAGTTTCAAGATAGAAATGGGTAACAATTAAATTTTGGGAATTCATTTAATTACATCGTTGGTAAGTCTTGATGACATCCAAAACTGAATTAATTAATATTTTTTAGCATGGTAACAGCAATAATTCTTCAGCTTATCAATAGCTCTCTCTCAATTTATTCTATTATTATTTCTTCGTTTAATTCTGCTTTTTCACCTTTCTTTATAATTGAACAGCTACACGGAATTGACATTTCTTCAAATGGCATTTCATTAAACAAGTTCTTATGAAAATCAGTGTTAAATATATACTCATTTCTCTCACTTGACTGGTTGTTTCTCATTCACGCATTCAATTTTTGATTTGTAAATTGATCTTCTTGTCATAATTCTTCCGCATCTAGTTCATGTTCAATTTTTTCTATAAATTCTCTAGAACTTTCCTTATAATTTATCATATATTCATTTATATATTGCAATTGCTTTTCTAATGAATCTCAATTTATAGCATAGTCTTTCAGACTTTTTTTCTTTTCTACCTGTTTAACGTTGATTTTAATAAGTGACTAGTTCGAATAAATTTTATTATAATTTTACTAAGCATTATGCAATGTGCTAAAGAGCATTCGATTTGGTCACAGAAAATTGCATTAACAATGGTATATGGTTGGAAAGATTAATATTAATAGTATAAGAGACCTTGATGTTATAGTTACAGGATAATTACGCAAGGAATAATTCGCAAATTTATTATAGTAGTAATGATATTTTTATCAAAATTTAGTCATTTACAAAAGACTTCAATAGAATTTGAGTTTCTGAAACGTACAATAGAGTATAGTTCAATTATATCAATATACTTATATACTTCATTTACGGTAGTTTTAATTTCACTTTTACTCATATAGCTATTTACAAATAATTCACTTTTTGATTTTAACAGAAATTTCACTGTAGAGATTTTAAATTATAATTTTAACTTAGGACTTGATTTATACGTAAATATGATACCTATGGTGTTTTTTTAGTACTCGCAATGTATTCATAGCCGTTTAATCTTAGGCATTTTTCGCAGGATTTATTTATATCTGATAGTTTAGTTTTTATATTGCATAAAAATTTAATATGAATAGCATCCTCTTAGGAATTCGAAAAATTTTATAAGCTTAACCATTCAAGTACACTTAGGGGTAGAAATATCCATATCGTACGATTAAAAATGTGTAGAATTTTCATTGAAGTTCACGAGCTTACGAGTCATAAATGTAATAAGCTTTAGGAATGGTTTAAGTGATCACTGTCAATTGCAATCAGATGTTACACAAATTAGACATGGCTCTTTTTGTTTTCTCTCGCGGTAGAATTATTTGCATACAGTTAATTTTTAATAAAAGAATTTTTTTTCCTGAACTGATTTCGAAGACTTTTTATCCCTTGGACGAATAATTTGTTATCTGATACAGGAACTACGGGTATTTTGAAACCAGTAAACAACAAACAATTTCATTAAGAAACGCGTAGCATCAAGAGTTGAATTAAACGAAAGCTTCTGCTGTTAAGGTATTTTTAACGAAGTCTTTTCAATTTCCAATCAATAATATTTGCAACCCCTGAGTCAGTATTACAGATAGTTGTAAAATTCCATCTTGAGACAAACCACTATGCAAATTACCAAAGTCGGCATTAGAATATACAACCATAATATGATTATCTAAAGGATCAAATTTCAAAATTTCAATTTCAACTTTATCGTAAAACTTTAGCTGTTTCTCCAATTTATTAGTTCTTCAATATGTTTTCTACTGGCACAATGCTATACCTGATAGCATTTTTGTTTGAATAATTAACGAAAATTGTCCCAGTAACTAAATATAAATCTTGGAAATCAAATATTCATGGCTGCAGAATACTAATTTAAACTACTCTTGGATTTTTCAATTCAATGGAAAAAGGAATGAACGAAATTCAATCATGTAAAGCAGAATTGGTAGATGTTCCAGTTGGATACGTCGGAAAAATCCAATCCCTGGAACATGTGCTGTAGAAACTCATTCTGGTATGCACCTTATTTTGCTTGCCGTTATTCTTAATCTTTGTTTTGTGGTATAATTTTTCGAACCCAACAAAAAGTTGTCGTCTGCAGAAATTCATTGGGAAAAATTTCAAAAAAATAATAGAACTTTGAAGTCAATTTAATGTGATATTCAGGCAATGTGAGAGGTTGTTTCAGCAGATAAGAGTTCTGCCTCAAAAAATGCCCAAATCAGAGCTCGACAAATAGAAGTATACAACTGCTTATATACTTTGTGGCCATCAAAATTACGACACTATCAGGATCTCAGATTGTATTTGAAGCAGCAACTATACAACGGAGCACACACATTCAATTCAGAAACTTACAAATCTAGATTAAGGAGATCGATCAAATGAAGGATTATTTGTGCAATTATATATTCCAACTATTGCATTACAGCAGAGAAGAGTTTGAACATTTATAAGATGGAGATACGGATTGTGATTGCCTTGCCATTGAAGATCCTATCTACTCAGATTCTGATTAAGTGATACTCTGTTTATTCTTACGTTAAATCGTGCTTTCAGTATTTTCGTAAACAATCATAGATCTTAACCATTCTCCATTGATTCCATTTAAATTCTATTGATTTTTTCTGAAAAATGCGATTGATTTGTTTTGAATTGATGCTCAAATTTAATATCAACAGCAAAAATGATGCGAGCATATGACCAAAATATTCCATGGTATTGGAAACAGATTTAATGGGAATGGGACAAAGATGCTGATACCGTGAAATCTAATTCAAAGATACCATGTCCTGCCCTCACTGTCCACCAGCCACAATTATGAAAAACTGTAATACTTGCAGTCTCGCCAGTTACTGGGAGTTCACCATAGGTCTCAATAATATACCGTCTGTTTAATGTTTGTAGTTGTTGTCTCATCATATTTTACTATAATAATTATAGCAAGGTAAAATTTTGAGAGAATATGAAATGGCCGGTTGTCTTACAATAGTAGGGTCCCACAACTAATTCATCTTTGTTGCTGACAGGCACTCAAACCTCAATTATTTCAAAATATAAATATGAAATAATGCATGTTCAACCTCTATTATATTTACATGTTCTTAGAATGAAAAGCACATTGCTGATCATTTTCAATGTCATTCTACTACTTCAATTGCGAATGTTACAATAAAACATATGGATGACCTATTTATGAAAGAATTTAGTCGCAACGTTTTGACAAACAACTTCTATTCTTTCGAATGACATGCGATTGGCTATGCAATGCATCATTTGAAACTTTAATTTTTGCGCTCCTTCCACATAATTTCGCATGAAATTTTTTTACAAATTATAACTTAGTAAAAATAACTTTAGTTGATTTCCATTCAATGGGAAAAATTTGACCTGATATGCAAATTTTCGAAATTTATATATTAAGTGTATCCATGTTTCGTCCGTCACGTTATAGGATTAGCGCAGGAGAGAAGACAAATCTCTATTCAGTAGTGCCTACAAATTTTTGATAGCATTATTAGTTTTAGAATCATGAGCGCTTAAAATTTTTAAGGAAACCATAAAAAATTTTAAAATTTGTCTGTTTATAATTATGATTAGCTCAAAAAAAGAGGTATGAAAAATATTTTAGAATGGACATTTTATCAATTCACTGTATTAGCTAAGGAATGTAAATTAGTTTCAACAGTCTAAATAAATGATATCAATCGAATTCTTAGATTTAAAATTTGAATACTTTCAGTAAATTAATGTAGATATCATGCACATCCAGCATATTATAGTGTAAGAACAACCACAAGCACATGCCAGTTGACATCTAAATTTTTGTCAAAATTCGGTAGTAAATATATAATATAAACCTTTAAGCAAAATACACGCATAAAAATTTATTTTTTTGTAGCATTAAAAAATCGAAGATAATAACTAAAATTTTCATATTTAATTTAATGCTTTCCTAACGATTAAATATTCTAGTTGAGGTACAATTTCTGTAGGACTATTGAATTAAGTTAAACGACACTAAATTTCTTCCAAGATTTTAAAAAATATTTATATACTAAGTTGTGACGTGTCTCTTACTAATTCAAATTGTTAACAGAACACTGTCAAGAGAAAATTCAAAGGGATCTCAAAGTAATATTGTTATGTAAACATGTAACACATTTGTACTTTGGACAAATTGCATGGCCTATTTCAATAAATATAGATAATAAATTCAATGCTCATATATACAATTTGCGATTTAAACCGAAAAATATAAAATATCTATTATGTTTTATATTTTAATTATGAATATTATTATTTATTATTATGTATTTGTAACGCTTTTATTCCTGTACTGTACGTATACAATAAATAGGAATGTTACACACAAACAACGTTTATCATAGAAAACATGGGTAAGTGCCATCAAACAAATATTTGCAGGCTGCGTGGTAAAATATCCTTTTATATAACTCAGTGCGAGCTGGAGGAAGGGATACCATGTGCCGGGTAGTTCGCACTTGGCGTATTTCTTGGAACTTATGATACATTAGATGCTTCACGTCACTTTGAATTTTTAAAACTGTTTTTTCGAATCTTGTATAAAATAACTGATTCATCATATTTATTAAGTAAATCTGGCCAACATGGTCAACAATAGAGAAAAACTTGATGCATTTTCTGAGTTTAGAACAAAGTCTTTTTTCAAGTCCAGGCATATAAAACAACTGAAGCGATGTACGTTTTAAAGATGAATTCTTTCGTATTATGGTCCATAAATGTAACCAAGAAGGTAAGGGATTTAGTAATATAATTAACTCTGGCAACAATAGAGTTAACATGTCTCTCTCAGGTTAACGTTGACTCAATGATCAAACCAAGGTACATAACGAATGATTTCTGTGGAACTACTTCCCCGCTGGCAACAATATGTTGTTTACCAACAGCGGTGAAAAAGTCTTTAGTTCTGTGTTTATTAAAAAAGGTAATTTCCTGTGATTTAATGGGGTTAAGAATTAAATTTTTATCTTCTGACAAATGTATCAGCATAGCTACTGCAGTATGATATGATTGAAAATCATTTTCAATTTGATCAGCTCTAATAACGGGAAGAAGTCTTGTGTCGTCCGAATATTTTCCAATGTTTACAAGACCAGGGGAAACACTAATCGATTCAATGTTTATTTCATTCATCTCCTCTATAAATAAAGGTCCGCTCATTGGGGCACCTTAAGGTATAGCCACCTTAATTTCAATTTCTTTTGAAATTATGTTGTCCGATACCCCAACTGCTTGTTTCCAACCATCCATGTAGCTAGACAACCATGCCGAAAGCCAAGGTGAATTCGGTCTTATATGGTTTATTTTGCAGCACGGTGTTAAATGCTGAACTATAGTCAATGAAAAATCCCCTCACAGCAACTAATCTTTTATCTATTATGCTGGCAATAAATGTATTGTACAAATCAAAGCAACGGTAGTTGACCTTCCAGTCTTATATGCAAATTGATTCACATTCTCTAAATCAGAAAGACTACTTATATATTGCTGAAGCCCTATTCTATCAAGCGACCTCGCTGCACTAGAGGTTACTGTAATTGGTCTAAATTTCTTCATGTTATTCATACTTGCTGTATTATCTTTGAGAACCGGAGTAACCCATGCATGCTTACATTTTTCTGGATACTGCATATTCTGTAGGCTACGTTGGAAAATCCAGCTATATGGCAGAGCCAACCTCTTTGGCAAACTTTTTGTATACCCATGGTGGAATATCCCCAGGGCCAGGAGATTTAGAACAGTCAATGGCTTTGAAGATGCCTTCAACAGTTTTAGCAGAAATACAAAAATATTATCGCTAGCACTCAGTGGGACGTATTGCTCATCTTTCGATTGGTACTCATTAAACCGTGTAAAAACACATAAGAGCGTCGGCATCGTCTTTAGTTAATACGACTTTGTTGGTTTTACGTTTCGTTCTCCTTTTCATCTCGGCGTAAATATCTTGTTTTGTCATTGATCGAATAGCTTCCTGACGATGTTTGTAAACCATGCTGTTTATTCTCCGTTGGATCATATTTCGTTCAGGAGCATTGCTCCCTTTTATAGCTTGCTGCTTAAGCTTAACGAGATTTCTAAGTTCATTATTATTAGTTATGCGACAAAGGAAATTTTTACGGTTGCCATGACAAGGTCGTTTACATTGTTCGAGCAAGAATGCAATGTATCCTTCGACAGATTCTATATATATATATATATATGATTCATATATGTTAATAAATGTTTTCATTAATGTCTAATACTTTTCATATTTCAATAATTTTTTAAAGTAGAAATTTAGTTATGTTTTTAATAAATGTAATAGATGTAATAAAATATATTTATAATTTTCAACATTTAATAGTTTTGCAAAATTTTTTACTAACTTCGAAATGTTCTTAGGCGTTTTAGTCTGATCCTATGTAAGTTAAGATGGAGAGATTCAAGCGCAATGATATAATATCACTACAAATATCGTATCTGACAAAACATGAAATCTGACAAACGGGTTTAAAGTAGAATCATTACTGATCATTTGCTCAAGTATGATGTTTTGGTATTAATTATTAAGGTACCAAAAACAGAAAAAACTCAATTTTGAAATATTTGCACTTACAATGTTTTTTCTCTTAACCAATGATACGGAATTTAATACTTTTTGATTATATATATATTTTTCATGTCTAATTGTTGTGATTCTTAAAACATTAGTCGTTAAAAATTAAAATGATTTAAGCAAAATATTAAATTCATATGTAAAAATAAAGATTTTCATTTTTTTAAAATTTAAATCAAATAGCACTAAAATACAGGAGAAATAGTAATTGCTTACATGAGTAACTTTAATGAAGATGGGTAATCGCTTCTAAATTCAGAAATTGAAAGTAACATTTTAATGACAAACGAATGATCTTCATCATGATTTTTAGCAAATTTTTTTAATTCGAAAAATTTTGAAAAAAAGATTCTTTTAAAAACCTGTGCAAAAAATGAAAAATGTTGCTATATTTATTTTTATCAAGGATGTTGTAAATTAATTTATTTTTTTTATATAAATAAAAGAATAAAAATAATTGTGGCAATAATGTATAGATTTAGTACGTAATTCAGGTTGCCAAATTAATTAACATTCAAATAAATTGATGATCATATAACTTGCAAAGGCAAGCAAGATAATAAGTACATCTATTATTGACACTAAAAGTGGAATCAAGATATAATCTACAAAAATCTAAATATTTATATTATCAAATAAATTCATATTTATTGATATGAAAGTTTGTCAGATGAGTGATGTGGTTAAAATAGAAATTGCGCTGTCTTACATTTCTTCACATGTAATTTTCAAAACTAATTTAACATTGGGTTAGTATAAAATACCGATGCTACTTTTGTTTGTTATCATTTCGTAAATATGAATAATAAAACAAAAATCCCTATTCTGTGAACCTAGAATATGACAGGATTTGCAAGAATGGCGTCTTTGAAATATTTACAGTTCACATTGGCAAAATTAGAGTTTCCTTAAAAGCTCCATGTACATTTTGAAGAAATTTACTGGTGGGGGACTGCAGCCCAGAACTCCCCCTATAAATCGCCGACTGTTAAAGATCTTCAGTTAATTAAAGCTAACGTTAAATCTTTGAAATGTACCTATTACTTAAACATTTAAAGCAATTATAAGAAATATACCTGCATACAGAGACCAATTCAACGTCATTTTTTAAATACTTTTCAAATCTCCGAAGGTTAAGAAATTCTTAGAATAATTCGTAATTTCTCAAAAAAATTACAAATTTTACCAGGATTGAAAATCAATTTTTTATCAGAATTTTGCTGTCATTTGTGTAAGTGAAAAGAATATAAATGCATTATTAAGATCTTTCTAAATATGATTCACATTTGTCTCAGCACTTAAATACTTGCTTATCCAACCCAGTTCCCGCTCTTTTCGATTTTACTATTCACATAATGAATTTGATCACACTAAAGCTGTTCAGATGTCAAGAATAAGTTCACGACCTTTATCTTCAATATTGGTCTATAGTGGGGCGGGGAGCTCGGGCGAGCATGATTAATTAAATTAATCATAATTTATGACATGATTTTTTCCTGTTTGAAATTGTTTAAGCTTTCTGTACAAATGGTATAATTATAATGAGCAATGTGATAGGCTAAATTTGAAATATTGCGAATTCCTAAAGTAGATTTCTTATTATTATTGGTTCAACAACAACTTTTTAGAGCTGAACGACTATGCAGGTGGATAAAGATTTCTGTGGGTGGGTTGCGGGCTGCATAAAACTGCTTGCAGCAATTTCCAGGAAATAGGAAGAATATGCAATGAGCATGAACGTGATATCTAAATTTTTACAATTTACCAACTCTCATTGCTTTTACCTCAAAGTAATCTCCCGCAGTAAAAATATTTAGGGGTGAATATTTTACTGTTTTTCTCAAAGTAGATTTAAGCTATCAAGACCAGATAAACTTTTGCTTATTTGGAAAAATGGTGTTTATTTCATTTTAATTTTGAAAAAAGTCACTCATGACCATATTGAAAATATTTTTTGTTGTATATTTGACTACAAAGTATAAGTCAAGTCCAGACAAAGAAAATTTTTAATAATATTTGGTAGTTTAGATAAAGACAAAATACATAAACTAGAGTTAAAGCAAATTTATTGCAAGATAAATAAAAGCAAAAGTAAACAAAAACAAAAAGCAAAGAAACTATCCTACAAACTACTATACAGGTATATTTACAAACTGATAAATATGCACTATAATTAAAGGCAGTGTTGTACATTTAACTAATCTTTTAACTAATAATTTAACAAATAAGTTAAATAAATAATCAATTAATTCCAATAAGTTAAACTAATTCAGTTAAACTTACTAGTTAAATTCGGCAAATTGAACTAAATAGTTGAATTTGACGGTAAAAGGTGTTATAAAGGTGTTACAATTACAACAGATCAAATTTAATTTTCATAACAAATGAATTTACCCAACCTTTCGAATTTGATATCACAATTTAGTATGCCAGCTTTTGGTTTTATGAGCACTTAATAATAAATTCAATTGTTTGTAGCAAGGTGTTTCATCTTAAGTATAATATGCTATACACAGTTTCAAATGTATCCTTATCCAGGCGCGTATCGAGGTATTTCTAAAAAGATGAGACATACAAGTCTATGTATTTTTTTCACCATCTTAGCATAATGCTGTGCTGAGCCATGCATAAACAATAAATAAACAAAAAAGACAGAGAGAGTTAATAAAAATACATGAAATACTACTTTTTTGAACTTTGTCAAACAAAAAGACGGTTCATCAATATATTGATCAGATCATATGAGAATGAGTTGAAATTGGCTTGCGCAAAGGAGGACTGGCGCAAAGCTCTCACTTTAAATACACCCCTGCTCTTAACTCAATCAAATTATACTAAGTTGGGAATTACAAATCATTATATAACATTGGTCATACTCAGTAAACTGCTGGTGGGAAAATGCAATATTTGTGACCACTGATGCCATCAGTGGCTCATTGGTGGATCATTAGCGGCATCAGAAGCAACCTTAGTACTTAATAATCAATGAGCAGATGTTCTCAAATAAAAGTCACTTTATTATTTTGATACCTAGTTCTTTTTAATATAATAAAAGGAAATGCAAAAAGATATTTTGAAATTTTTATTTTGTAGAAAATTATGATATACCTGCTAAAAGTATATTAAAAATTATTTATTCATAAATATTTGGACACATTTTGAAATTAACAGTTATATAAAAAACTACACTTGAGCAGAAGAGATTTTTCATGACTTAAGATAGTATTATTTCAAAATTGTACTTAATTTTATCATTTATAAACAAAACATTCTTTCAAAATTCTAACAAATGTTAGTATTAAATATGCATGTCACAATCTCAAAGGTATTCTTCTGTCCTTTGTTGGGCTTGTGTTTGTTTAAACAACAATGTTTAAACTGCTTAACAATATACAATTTTTGTTCTACATATAAAGCATCAAAAACCTACTGTTTGCCATCAATGGCTTATTAATGGGCCATCATTGGCTCTCCAATGGCTCAATATTGGCTCAGTAATGAATGATGGTTGCCAAACATTGTTGGGCGAACAATGGGCTAGTGGTCATTTACCCCAAATTGTCAATAATGGCACCAGCAATGGCCCATTAATGGACCAATAATGGAATGTTTCCTGGGTTAAAGTATTAAATCCTCTTAAAAATTGAGGAAAATGTATCGCATTTGAAAACTGAATTCCTCTTGTAACCTAGTTTAACTAAAGTTTAAATATTGAACATTTTAGATTTGCTGCCATTACAATCAAAATTCTATTTAAGGGGTGCCACACAATGAGCATTGTGCTAGAACAAAACACTTAACTTAAATGCACTCTGTGTAGTATCTGTTCTTGCGTGAGATAATTGCAAGATAATTACTCTTGGAGCATGTAACAGGGTATGAGTTCATTAAGTGTCATGCCAAAGCCCACTTAACATATTTCATTTGCCTCAGTCATACAGTCATACCGTCTTAATCATAAAATATGTCTTAAATAACCAATGTAAATCACAGTGGAATCACACTTTCCATGTAAATGGTTTGGCAACAAAATTCAGCCTATAAATTATGTCAGAATCTATTTCCACACTTGAGCATTTAAGCACAAAAAGTATCCCAACAAGTGAATGATTATGGTTTACCACTGATTGGAAAGATGTTTAACAATTAATAGCATTTATTTACCCACCAATTGAACATCATTATAAAACTTTGCATTGGCAATTGTAGTTTACTATTACATTTAGATATGAAAGTTGAGAATTAGTATAATCCTAGACTATTTTAGTGGCTGAATCAGTTAGTAGCAGTAAACCAGGCAAGCTCATACTATGTCATGTGCACAACAAACAGCCCTAGTTGAACGTGTTAATGAGCCTGCTATTGCAAAGAGGACTAATTGATGCTAGACAAAAGCTGTGGAACATGGGCATTAGTTTATTAATGCTTACTGCCAACAAGAAACATAGTTTCTTAGTCAGTCTTAATAATGACTGCATATGGTTAGTTGGCACATGTAGTTATTATATTTAAGTCCATGTACCTAAAACTTATTTCTCATTGCAATGTAAATTCAGCTGAGATGACTAATTATATAAAATAGAAGTTTTGCACTTAAATTAATAGTTCTACATGACAGTATTTTTTAGATTTATCAAATTGATAAATCATGTCATATTAGTTTATGTGTCAGGGAGTTTACTTACACTGAAAATTTGTCATGTCTGCTGATTATGGCAAAGCTGAAGTGCATTTATTTTCTAAAAGATTTGGTCTCCATAAAACTAGCATCATCAATGCTTTTTGAGATTACAAGTATCATATAGTAGGACAACTGCCTCATTATTTGAAGCCACTTGCACAAAACACATTGCAAGCATCAATGATGAATGGAAAAGATGTTTCAACTCAATGAATTTATTTGTGACCAACATACTGAACCTACTACTTATAACTATTGTTTGATCACTGATGTTTATTAAATAGAATGGACCACCATTGTGGAAATGTGATAAATATATAAAGTCCTGGCTTCACTCCCATCATGCTGCATATGACATGCAAACCAGAGCACACAAAGATACAAAGGGTCACAATATTATAAGCAAGAATTAAATGATATCTTCTCCTTGCTTACCATTTCTATGGAGCCCATTTGATGATATTTAATAGGGTTGGTCAAATTTTTTGCATTCAAATTCAACACTATGAACAGATTTCACCCCAATGTTCATTCAACATTTTCAAAATAATGAACAAATCTCAATCTCTGTTAAAAGGAATAGAATAAACAATTAATTAGCAAAACAAATAATGAATGAAAGGTAAAAAATTAGCTGCCTATTACAATGAATTACAAACTACTAGAATTATCAATATAATTAAATTTCTATTTTAAATCTAAATGTTGTTTTGAAGGTCTGACGAATATTTACTAAATACAAATGGCAAATGTCAATGTTTATAATTATAGGACAAATTTACATTTATTTACTTGCAATTCCATATTTCAACAACCTAAACTACATAAAAGAGTAATTTAAATACAGTTTAAAAAATACATATATTTATTCAAATATATAATTACAATTTCACTGAAATAGTGCTTTAAATGGTTTTTAATTTTTTTGTGATGTCAGACATGTGAGAAATGAAATTAGGGGAATTGATATACAACCCATTTAGGTAAAATAGTAATTATATGATATAGGCACTAAGTTAGCATTTGACTTCCTTCTTACATATGCAATTTTTGAAATTTTTCAAAGCTTAATTTTAATCAATCACGTAAGCTCTAAAAAATATTTCAACATTTTTATATATGATACTATCTACTGCATTAGTGATTCTCTTTGCTCAATACTATTGGCTAAGAATTATTTTGTAGTGATTTCCATGGTTACATCTTTTTCTGACTGCTGCAAGATAATTGTTTACAGCTTTAAGATAATACATTTATGAATTTAACTACCAATCTAGAATCATTGGCATTATTATAATGAAATATTTGACAAGTTATTTTAAAAATTAGCATCAATGATAAAATATTATACTTAATCTCATAAAAATATGTTCAGATAAATATTTTAAGGTGCATATGATGTAATTTTTGCTTACCCATTTGCTGTCATTAATCTTCATGTTTATTCATGAGTAATTTTTGCAAAAATTTTTGCCTTGTTGGTGCCAAGTTCTCTATGTCGGTTTAGAGATAACTGATGCTGAGAGAAAGTTTGATTCATGACTTTTTAGTTTTGGACCAAAAAAGCATATGCGGATGTAAATGTAGTACCAAAAAGAAATTTCTATTTTATAGTTTTGCTTAAAACTTAAGATGATCTAAAATCAGGTTTAGTATAGTATTCTTGTTTTTTTCTCCTTAAAAATCAATATAGCGACACGCGGACAAAATAACCACTAATTTAGGGTCAAAAACGATAAGAAATACAATAAAATACTCAAAAAGTGGTGAAGGTATAGAATAGGGTGCACGCGGAGCACGCGGACAAAATAAACACTAATACAAGGTAAAAAACGATGAGAAATGCAATAACATATGTAAAAAGCTTAAAAAATAATGTATATAGACCAATAACTTTGCATAATTAAGCAAATTCGTAGCACGCGGTAACACGCGTAAGCACGCGGTGCGTATTTAAGGATAATAGCACAAAAACATGAAATTCATAAAATTAACCATTACTAAACAAATTACACGATCTAAAAGTATATTTTTGAAAATCTATACATGTTTAGTTTAAATCAAGTGCTTACCTTAGGCGAAATTTTCAAATAAATTTTGATAAAAATATAAATATATTAATTTCGATTACTCAATGTGTTTTACTCGTATTATTATAACAACTAATATATTTTAAGCATTGCACCCAATTATCGCCGCTAATCCTTGCGCATGTTTTGCAAGTATTGACATTTTCTAACACCAAAGCATCTCGTCTCCGGGTCAACTTTCTGAGAGCCACCACGGCTACTCTCCGGTTTTGACATAGTAATATCTAAAACCTAACTAAACTGTGGTCAGGTAAGACTGGAACAGTTCAATGAAATTCGAATCAAAACCAAATAAACGTAACTTGTCAAGCAGAATGCAGTGAGGGATGCCAAGATGCCAAGAAAGATAATACAACCAGGATCATTACTATCATAGTGAAAGTAGCGGTTTTCGATCGGAGTGGGCAGGTTAGTAATCGTAGAGCGACCAGGAAGGTTGCCATGCTGAGAAGAAGAGATGAGGTGACGAATTCTTAGGAATACATAACGAAAACAAGGTGTTCAAAGATGATAGACTGTCGAGATAGAATAGCTATTGGGCGATAGAACGTGACCTGCGAGGAGGGAAGCTGATTAGATTTTAACAACGGAGAAATCCAAGATGTCTTCCAACAGGCGGGATAGCGCTTAGTGGAGCAAATGAAGGAATAAAGATGATTTAACTGGATAGAAAGCATGGAGGAGGTTTCATGAATTACAAGGGAAGGGACACTGTCAGGATAGTAAGGACCAGACAACTTGCAAGATTTAAGCATGAGAAAAATATTATTACGTGCAGAAATTTTTTTGCTCCTCCTTTAAAAAGTTTCTTGCGGCGCCCTTGATTGCCCACATTATTTAACGCAACGGCTAACTCTGAATTGAATCAATCTCTTTAGGCTATTGCACTTTTGTGATCAAAATGTTAATTACAGCCGAACAACCAATAGATTTAAATTTCAAAATGAGATACTTCATTAAATCTACTAAGCAATTATAATTTGTTGAGTAAAACATAATTCAAGAACGCGTTAATTGATAAATTTGTCAAATCGATGGCTTTAGAATTGTGTGAAGATGAACTACATACTGCTAGGAGCAAAACAAGTGAAACGATCCTGTTTTTGATCATTGCTTTATAAAGAATCCGTTAAACGACACTACATAAGCAAAGATTGAAATGGAAACTAAAAAAGGCGATTTCTCGTTTTGAATCAATTTGCAAAAAATGGTTTCTTGCACTACATGCTTCAATTATAAAAGGCCCTATGTTGAGTCCCATATACATGTTCAATAAGTATGAAAATATATAAGTTTATACGTTATATGTAATGCATATAACATTTTGAGTAAATTTATTTAAATTTTCAGTAACAATTGCATATCGACAGGCCCATGGTTATTGCACCCAACGCACAATTTAAAATATATTTATAACAATGTTAGCGAAATGTATATTTATGCAACGCGGACATGCTAGCTATAAATTCGGTACTAATCGGTAAATAAAATACGAAAATAACTACTAATCTAGAGAACAAATTCTTTGAAAGTTCCAATTAATATAAAAAATCAAGTAAAAAAGACTTGATTTACACTAAAAAAATGTATAGATTTACATAAATGTACAACTATATCGTGCATTTGGGTTAAAAATAGACAAAAAAATTTATGAATTCCCAGTTTTCTGTGCAATTCCCCTTAAATATGTACCGCGTGCTAATGCGTGTTACCGCGTGCTACGAATTTGGTGAATTATACAAAGTTATTGGTCTATATACATTATTTTTTAAGCTTTTTACGTATGTTGTTGCATTTCTCATCGTTTTTTACCCTGTATTAGTGTTTATTTTATCAGCGTGTTCCGCGTGCACCCTATTCTATACCTTCGCCCAAAAAGTTTAAAATATTATCGATATAAACCGATAACTTGACATAATTCAGCATATTTGCAGCACGCGGTAACACGCGATAGCACGCGGTATATATTTAAGCAATATAGCATATAAAACAACGAATTAATATAATAATAATTATCTTTAACTAAAAAATAACAAAATATAATGGTATAATTAAGCAAATCTATAAACTATGGTTTAAATCAAGTTTTGATCTTNGAGTAAATTTATTTAAATTTTCAGTAACAATCGCATATCGACAGGCCCATAGTTATTGCACCCAACGCACAATTTAAAATATATTTATAACAATGTTAGCGAAATGTATATTTATGCAACGCGGACATGCTAGCTATAAATTCGGTACTAATCGGTAAATAAAATACGAAAATAACTACTAATCTAGAGAACAAATTCTTTGAAAGTTCCAATTAATATAAAAAATCAAGTAAAAAAGACTTGATTTACACTAAAAAAATGTATAGATTTACATAAATGTACAACTATATCGTGCATTTGGGTTAAAAATAGACAAAAAAATTTATGAATTCCCAGTTTTCTGTGCAATTCCCCTTAAATATGTACCGCGTGCTAATGCGTGTTACCGCGTGCTACGAATTTGGTGAATTATACAAAGTTATTGGTCTATATACATTATTTTTTAAGCTTTTTACGTATGTTGTTGCATTTCTCATCGTTTTTTACCCTGTATTAGTGTTTATTTTATCAGCGTGTTCCGCGTGCACCCTATTCTATACCTTCGCCCAAAAAGTTTAAAATATTATCGATATAAACCGATAACTTGACATAATTCAGCATATTTGCAGCACGCGGTAACACGCGATAGCACGCGGTATATATTTAAGCAATATAGCATATAAAACAACGAATTAATATAATAATAATTATCTTTAACTAAAAAATAACAAAATATAATGGTATAATTAAGCAAATCTATAAACTATGGTTTAAATCAAGTTTTGATCTTTAGTAAATTTCTTCATTACTGGGAAGGGCTACAGCAATTTTCAGCGAAAACAAATCTCACTGAAAACACTATTACAATGCAGTTTTTCATACAATATAAGCGATTATATATTGAAATGATATGAAGTGTCAAAAACTTTACATTTATATATATGGTGATGGCTTTGTCAGGCATTCGCTAGAAGCCCTAATCTTATTCAGAATCTAGCAATAACACTAAACAAAAATTTTATTATTTTACTGACTAAATAGTAAACAAACCTTAATAAACCTTAGTTTGTAATATAATGAAATGAAAATTGTGGTAAATATTACAATTCTGAAAATCCATATTACTGTATTAAATTGAAATTTAATATAACTCTATCTGGGTTTTCGAGTACTCCGGAATGTTAAGAATTCGAACTCGAAAAAGCGCTAAACTCGATCGGAAAAACTCGGAAGAGAAATCATCAAAACTCGAGCTCGATTGAAAATACGGTTAAAATTAAATTATTTTAAATTTCAATTTCTTTACCAATCACAAATAACTATTTTTTAGCATATTATAACTGTACAATAAATGATTTTGCCCAAACAAGCTCGGAATTAGAAGAAAACTCGCTCGAACTCGGAATTTTCTTTAATAAAATACTCGAACTCGCAACTTAAAAACTCGAACTCGGTCCGAGTAACTCGAACTCGATTTGAAAACCCTAACTCTGTATTATTATACAAATTTTTCATCAAAAATTGTGATCAATTGAATTCATATGTATTTTATTTTGCTTGTAAAAGCGAAAAAAGGACACTTGTTATTCCAATTAATGAAGATATTTCACTTAAGATCAACACTTGATTTAAACCAAAAGTTTATAGATTTGCTTAATTATACCATTATATTTTGTTATTTTTTAGTTAAAGATAAATATTATTATATGAATTCGTGGTTTTATATACTATATTGCTTAAATATATACCGCGTGCTATCGCGTGTTACCGCGTACTGCAAATATGCTGGATTAGGACAAGTTATCGGTTTATATCGATTAGATTTCAAACTTTTTGAGTATTTTATTGTATTTCCTATCGTTTTTGACCCTAAAGTAGTGTTTTCTTTGTCCGCGTGTGGCTATTCTACAAGTTCGCCAATCAACATCTTGTACACTAGATGCAGGTTGTCTACATAAATCACTGTGTTATCAGACGCAGAGAAGGTGTGCGTATTGCATTATTTTATCAGGATGTAGTCATGTAGTTGTCAATGAATTGAAGTTTTACCTTAATTTATCCATGACTATCTTTGAATGATGTTAACTAATTTATTTAAATAAAGCTAGGCGGCGATTTTTAAGCTTCTAAACACATTCTTTTTTAACTCGATGCTAATTTTGACACAAAGCAATTTTACTGTTTTACAATGTGGGTTGATTTGCGTTAGGTCATTGTTATTCTTAGTAGGAGCCATGGTTTAGCCCCAAATTTTATTAATCCATTCCTCATGTTAATGTCAAAGGAAGCATTTTATGTAGTTTTAAACCGTATCTTCTTTATCTTATAAATTTTGGGAATATGCATCTCAAAATCCCATTATTTCGGAAATATTTATAATCGCATTCACATTGAGTAATGAACATTTACTTATTTTAACTTGCCGTTGCAATCTTAGTCATTATAGTGAAATTATTTTTTGTATGATGGTGATGTATATGCATTGATAAGCAGCTGATGTTCTCATTACATATCTTTAAAGCCAATACAACATTTGACGCTCAATATTTCTTGGCGAAATAGCTGATTTTGTTTCAACAGTTTCCCACTTTCCACAATGGAAAGTTTTTCAATATTCTTCCACTCTTCACAAAGAACATCAGATGGAGAATCTGTAGAAATTTAAAATTTTATTCATTTTCCCAATCCAACTGTTTCTGTAAGACTTGATAATATGGGACTGATCGTTCAATAGATAAAATGGTACATTTGATAATTTCTGAAGGGTATGCTTGCCTAGCCATTGATATTCTTCCACATCTCGCAGCAAAGTTAATAAAAATGAACTGCCTCTGACTTTTCGTTTTGGAGCATCTGGAGGAAAGTGTAACCCACAAACTCCCATATTTTTATTCACAGATTTTTCATGAATGATGTTAGCAAGTGCTCTCAATCAAATACGAAGCTGGTTTAATTCCTAAGAGAATGCATACATTGGTACACTCCTGCTTTTCCATAATATCCACTCTTGCATTCGGTTATGGAACAACTTTGCCCATCGTTCACTGAATGGCGGGAAATTAGCACGTACTGAGCAATGATAAACCATTTACGTGTGATAATGAACAATATATATATATGTATATATATATATATATATATATATATATA
>CABFPE010000007.1:1349297-1394280 GCA_900660155.1 Hofstenia miamia | reverse complement strand
TATATATATATATATATATATATATGCAGAGTAATTCAAAAGACCTTGCGGATTTGCATAATATTCGCATATATTTGTATCGTTCAACAAAAAAACGAATGAATACACTTGTATCAATTGCTGGTATAATAAGACTACAAAACTTACAAAATTAACTTTTCAGTCTTCAAAAATCATTTTGATATGCGCTTGCAAAAGTTCTTTAGCGATTTCTTGTACGTCTCGAGAGAAGAACCAGAAATCGACAGGTTTGAGGTCTGGTGATCTTGCTGGCCACTCGACATCCACCGTCGACCTAACTCAGCGTTGAGAATGGCGCGAACTGTAAGACTGTAATGTGGCGGAGCACCGTCTTTCTGGAGGAACATGCTTCTCCCAACAAATGTGTCGAAGTATGGAATCATTTTGTCGCTGAGAAGTTCACATGTTGAACAGAAGCAGTCCGTTGTAGCCGATGCAAACCCAAACAGTTATCATCGGTGTCTTGCCGGCATTCCTAATTCTTACCATGGGGTTCTCTTATGCCCAGCAATGAGCGTTGTGTTTGCTTACGTTTGCACATAAAGAGAAAACACACTCCGCAGAAAATGTCAGTTTGCATAGAAAGAATGTATCAACATCGAATAATTCTTGCAGGTCTTGGCCGAACTAAAGATAACGATTAGAGTCACAACGCATAAAAACTGGTTGTAAAGAAGCTTGTACTGATTGAAACGATCATTATTGAAAATTCTATACACTGTAAGACTGTGAAAGTTGCATTTCCGAAGCAATAGCACTTGCAGTCATCGTTAAAGACTCAGTAAGTGCTGTGATAACCTGAGGCCGCTTCTTGGACGATCATATGCCAAACTTTCTGTCTGTCAGTTTATTCTTCCAGCAGCGTATCGTTCTCAGACTTGGAGATTTCTTGTCGAAGTTTTCAATAAACTTTCGTACGTTTTTCTCAAAATTGAAGTTTATAGCTCAAGCAGCAGTAAACACTTTTTCCTCCACAGAATACTCCATGATTCAATTTGAATAGACACCTGAAACAATTCATTCAATTCATTGATTCTTCACTATAATCGAAAACGTGTACACTTACGTACAATAAGCTTTCTATGAACAATCAACACAATAAACCAAATTGAATAATTTCAACAAATAGCAGATATGAATAGTATAAAAATCTGCAAGAACTTTTGACTCATCCTGTATATAACAAATATGCTATGCTTAAAATCGCAAATGCCGTTCGAATTTGATGCAAAGGTTCGTATGATATACCAATTTTAGCATTGCAAGCTATCAAAATTTCGGTTAATTGTTTCAAATTTCTTGGTCAAAGAAAATATTTTTTAAATTATACAACTTAAATTATAAACATACACCAAATGCCTGCATTTTGTAGTGTTAATTTGAAGGTTAGGAGGATCGTCATTAAAATATTAATATAAAGCCCTGCTTAATGTTCGATTTGCATAAAATTGAACTAAGTTGCATAGATTTATAACAATAAGTTGAAAAGACAAAGTTTGTATGCTTTTGTACTTTTGCAATTTTGTACGTTCAAATAATATTTCAGTTAGAAATTTTATACTTGCTCACCTATCGTTGTGATTGTTTGAAGGCAGTAATATATTCCGGTAGCCAAATCCCAGACATTATTTTTTTGGATCAGATCTAAATTGCGCTTATATTCACGGTAGAACATTTTCATGTCATTCGATGTGACATTGGAGTTTATGGAGAAATTTTTTGCATAGTCCTCCAACCACTGATTCAACTCACTGTGATTTAGAGTTTTCTTGGATGCTTCATGGCGATGGGTATTTTCTATTTTCATAAAAATTAATGCTCCAATGACCACATAAACAACAGTTGCGGTGAATGAAGAGAGCAATATAAGTAGTTTAATCCACATCTTGATGAGTCAGAAGATTTGACTAAATGCGTGATCTATGACTTGGCAATCGTATTGAACATTCATGTTCATTGCAATGTGTTTTCACATGGTGTAATGTTATTGACATCGAATTGTTTCTGCTATCTATTTAATTGATTCAAATATAATGTATTTACATAACGCATATACACAAAGATCAGATATATTTGTGCATTTCTAAAATACCAGACTTCACACAAATAATTTTTCAACTTTACCCTATTTTTGAAAACGAACGTTTTGCAAAGTAAATTGTTTTTGTATCACTTCAAAATAATATTGTAGTACAGTATTTCGCTTAGCCCCAGTTTTCAAATCGTATTAGCTTTGGAATTTGTTTTAACCCGTTTATTCCTAAATTATTGCATTTTAGATATATGTTGTAATTTTTCCAATACGGAAAGAATGGAAAAAATGTCTTATAGAAAAATGTAAGCATATATTGGTTTTATCATTTCAATCAACAGTATTTCACTATATTTTCTACGATAGGCCTATACCAGACCTGCGCGCAAGTTCAATATTTACGACCGTGCATACCAAGCGCAAGCCCGGCCCATCCCTGTACACATGATTTCTAGGTATGGTACAGGGTTGTGAAATTTTTTGATATTGTTAAGCGTCTTAGTGTACTGAGGTTGCCAATTGATGAGCATTGCAAACGTGACTGATTGAAGAATTATCTTGCAAAAGGTACAAGATTTATATTCGAAATATTAGTAGAATATTTTGGAAATATTTTATCGTAAATGTGCAAAATATTTTCAAGCCAGCAGCAAAAATATTAAGTCTCGTACCCACATACATATCTGCGATATACTGTATGGTTAGATATTTGCTTTGCTCCGGAGATGGACCATCTTCCATGCAATTATACAAGTCCAGAGTTTTCACCATATTGCACTGTTTCACAATAAATTTACATTTATTCAATATTTAATCTCACTGATTATGTTATTATTTCTATGAAAACTTAAACCACACTAAAATTGCAACTTCAATAAACAAACATCCCTCAGCCTTGAATTAGACAAGAAATTAAACCTTACAAACTGTTTATGTCAGCAAAAATTTACAAGGTATAACTATCTCTTTCAAGCAGTCATTAATATATATTAATTTTCAGAAATTGCGCTTTGGAAATATTAGACATGCTAAATATTACATTCCAAAAATGTATAATAAAGCTGCGAGGTCAAAGTCATTAGTTTTGGAGTCGGAATCAAACACTGTCAAATGGTGAAGTCGGGGTCATAAAATTAAAATAAAGACAAAATGTAGAGTGAATATCATTGCGCTAATGCATATTTTTTTTTCAAATTATTATATATTGTTGGTATTTACGAATTCATATTTCTTCCTAATTAAAATTAATAAATATCGTATTGTAATGTTTTTTGCATTCTCCAAAAAACAATATGCTTAACATAAACAATAATTCAAAGAGCAAACTTTGATTTTCATAGTTGCTATCAGGGATGCAACCTCGACTTCGTACCTTGATCTCGACCTCGCAAACCTCGACTGTGTGAGCTCGACCTCGATCTTGATTAAGCAAATTTTTATTGAAGTCGAGGAGGTCACATGTTCTTTTGCATACTTATCTCATGCTCCTCTAAAATGTACCATTTCAAACAATATACCAAGCAAAAGAAAGTCTTTGTTCTGCTTATCATCATTGAGTATGCATGAAAAACAATAATCAGACGTCTTTCTATTGGCTGCATAGGCTTATGAAATGCTCACTTTCCAAATAAACATGTTGATTTTCAGAAATATGAAGTCCATTCTTAATCCTGAGTCATCTTACAACTTTTTTTCTCCAAAATTGATTATAAATATAAAACTTTTTTCGGAATTTGTGTTGATAAGTGTAAATGATAATTTTCAAAACATCAAGAAATCTGAAGTTACATGTAATGAAAGATGAAGAATCGAAATAACTTTGAATTAACAGGATTCTAGAAAACATCTCATTTTTGAATCATTAGTTAGTCAGTGCTCTGCTCACGACCCAAGCCAGTGGCGGAGGCTATGAGTGGGCAAGGTAAACTTGATCCACCTTGAAAAATGCAATATTAAATGGCAAGGCAATACAAATTTAACACCCCAATTTTGAATTCAATAAGCAGTATTTATGATATCATTAAAATAATGTAGGTTGCTAGTTTACCTAAAAAGCAAAAATATTAGCAAATAAAAACAAATATTACTGCAGTAAGCACAATTTGCAATGCAATTTCTTGACGCTTAGCCCCAAATTTATAATTTATCTAATCAGAATTTTCCATCAGAAGGCAGACCAAATTACCTTCAACCGCCTTTCTCGTAAACAATAAGTGTGCAATGTTGTAAACCAACGGCCAATCAAAAACTTAGCACGTTTGCAAAGGTGGAATAAAATGATATAGTACACCTTTCAAGAAACGTGTTCGGAATTAATTCAACAGTGCCTACAAAAAGGTGTTTAACCACTCTACATTAAATGACAGTTACACAGCCTATCACCTTAAAGAATTCTAAGCATTTTTTCTAATTTTTCCTTATGGACTCCCTAAAAATTTTTGAAATCGAAAAATAAAAAAAAGTTTGGTTCTATATCTATCGATGAAAAATCTAAAGTTGCAACAACTTCGAAAATCAGATAAAAACTGACCAAGCTATATACCCTAGTCAAAATAGCCTACTTTGTAAAAAATTTCCAATATAGTTTTTTTAATTCAGACCATTCAATGTTGTAGCTACGATTTTAAAAATAATGACAACTTTCGCCTGGTGTTACTCTTTTGAGCAGTATTTTGCACGCTAAGATCCTCCGCTCTTACGATTTCACTAAAATACTAACAAATACCTACTTTATTATTTTAACCATTTTCACAAATTTTACTTTATTATATCATTTTAGCAAATCTTATTAAATAATAACGTTGATTTAAGCATATTCTTTAATCGCATGAAAAATTAATGCCTCTCAAAGTTTGTAATTCAATATTTTATTTATTACTGGTCATTTTCAAATTCTGTTTGCTATTTTAGATGCGTAAGATGTGTTCATTATGATTTGGAAACACTATTAAATTTCACTTTCTAATCCTTCTTGAACTTCAAAGTCATTATGAATCTTAACGATCTTCAGGGATTCTATAGCTTTATTATGATGATTTCGAAATGAATCTAAGATAATTTTGTTTTACTTACGATATATACAAACAAAGCAAACACAAACACGGCAATGCCTATTTTATTAAATATCACTATCAGTAATAAGAAAATGAATGAGCATCTTCAAAATCTAGATTTTTATGTCCCGCAATATTTTCGGTTCTTGGTTAAAAAAGTTTGCTGCTTGGTCTATATAGTGATGAAGAGATCTTTGAAATTTATTGTTACGTTATTCATGTTTTTTCATTGAGTTTCCTCAATGTTATGAACAAATTTATTCATTTATCAGTGTAATGTTTGTTGAAAATGAAAAACGTAAGAATATTACAATTTTACATTTAGTCTGGTCCATCCTGCACTGACTCAAGCATCAGTTGAGGGTGTATTGGTTGCACTCAAGATGTTGTCTACAAAAAAACTCTCCAAAATACTGGAAGGCATCATCAAAAGTGCTTTGTTTTTAGAAAAATGCAATGAACCTGTTTAGGGAATACTTTGCTTGAAGTTTATATTAGTAATAAATACTAATACCTCTGAGACATTTAGAACATCACACACACGTACTTATATTCCTTTAGAATGTTAAACATTTTGAATTTCTTAATAAAGTTTTTACTTAAAAATGGTCCATTTTGCTAAACAATTTATTTTGTACTTTATGCTGTACTAATGAATTACTATAAATTAAGGAATTCAAGATTAATGGCATTTGCTGATTAATTACATTTGATTTTTGAGAATAATACCACAAAGACTCGCATATTTTACACCTACGCGATTTCAAAGTCAGATGTTAATTCACATAAATTTTAAGATTATAGTAAAATTATGATTTTTGGAAATGAAATGCTATTCCATTTGTTGCAATAATTCCAATGAATTTAGTCTCAGCTATTTGTATTTAGATGTATTGAGATTTTGGCACTTAGCATATAAGCCTACTTTAAGTTTTTATTAGATGGATCTTTCTTTAAAACTAGCTGCTTACTAACAAAGTGTAAATCTGAAGTAATAGAACTACTGTGCAATGGTTGCAGCTACAGTGATATACATCATATAAAAATATTGAGCAAGTGTATTATCAAATTTATTATTCAATGAATAATATTCATACAGAAGAATGATGTGAAACAACACTTCTTTCATGTTTAAGACAGAGGAAGACTTGGTATTTCAAGAAACTTTATCCCTTCCAACATGATACTGTAACCATTTCTGGTGAATGGTTACAAACCATCATTACTTGAACATATTGTACTTTGCTGGATGTGATGGAGTCAGTTCGATTGGGTTATCTAAGCAAAGATGCCCTCTTCTTAATGCAAAATTTTCCTGTATCAAACTTGTGCTGGTGCTTGCAGCAAGGTCCAATTGGTCCATAACTTTAGATTAATCATTTAATTGAAATTGACAACTGATAATGACTAACTTATACGACTTTTTGTTTTGTTGTCTGTTCGATGTCAGACACAAAAACCGAAAAAGTCTGTTCCACCCATTCGTTCATTATGCAATTTAACACAGAAAGTACAATAATTCTAAAATTGTTGCTTTGCAGTCTTTGAAATTCTTCAAAAAGAATTTATTCATATACAAACCCAAATTAGCTCATTATAATTAATTACATGACAAACGACATAAATTAGGGTTATCAAATTGGATAAATTGTTTCAATTTCTTCAAGTAGCATCATATGTGGGTTAGATAGTAAATTTTTGGCGGAATTTTCCATAATAAAGGCAAAGACTACTCCATGACTATAACTGCTCATGTTGTGATATTTGCATTATTGACTAATTGCAAGTTCCCAAGAGCTAAGGTAATTAAAATTTAATCGAAAGAAAAAAGAAGAGCAGTCCCAAGTTTTCTAACTTCCTCCCTTTAAGGAATATGTAAGCACCTTTTCTATTTACTAGATTAATTCGCAAATCAATGGCATGTGCATAAACACAATGTGTGATGCAGTATGAATGAAATATGGTTAATCGATTAGATATTGCAAAAGTTCACGCACGAACAAACCGTTCGAAGAAGCACATAGAAAGAAGAACTCAGGTAAATGACAAATGCAGGCTATGTAAGACAGAGTTGAAAACAGTAGACCACCTGATAGCCGGGTGTGAGAAGTTGATGCAGGATGAGTATATGTTCAGGCATTACCATGTGGGACATTGGGCTTGAGTAAGCAACATGGGATAGGAGCACGAGATAAGGAGCATACGCCACATGAAGTCATAGACAATTAGAAGGTTAAGGTAAGATAGTCTTCAACATACAGACTACCAATTTGATAAAAGCACGGATACCGGATATAGTAGTGGTAGAGTAAAGATTGGGAACAGAGGTAGACATAGCAGTAGCAAGGACAGGAATTTAGAAAGCAAGAAGAATGATGAGATAGGTGCTAGAGGAAATATTGATATTATGGAAGTTAAAGAAGGCTGAAGTAATCCCAGTAGTAGTAAGAGCCGGATGGTTAGTGAATAAGAAGCATCAGAATACTCGAATGGAACGGTAGTTCAGAAGATGTTACTGTTATGAAAAGATGGAGCTCTGAAGATGGCTTCAGACTCTCTGGGAACTGGAGATTTCCCAGAACTGAGAGTGATACCAACGTGAAGGTGTGAGAGGGAAGAGATGATTATAATAGTAAAGCAAATTGTTTGATTAGCTGTTAAATTATAGAAATAATAAAATATGTTGTACCAATGAGCACTACAAAATTAATAACTACCATACATAATAATATAATGATGGAATGTTATATCAAGTTGCTTGAAGAAGAACAACGCCTGTCCACAAATGCAGGAAAATTATAAGATCCTTCATTTATCTTTAGCATTTCACATAGTTGAAAGATTTTTAAATATTCTAATCAATTACAATAGAACAAACATTGAATTTTATAAAGGGTGGCTTTCACCTATCTAGACAAAATCTTGTAATATGAACGTCTCCGCAAATCTCATTTTAGGCTATTCCTACCTTCCCACACTTACAAATTCATCTCAAGGATGGTGATACTAATATTAAGCACTAAAGATACTAAAAAAATGGGATTATCTAGGTGAAGATGGTTGGTTAAATAGAAATTATATTTGTTTGGAACAACTAAAGTCCTAAGAATGCCAATAGACCTTCTGAAAACTTGTCAGTTTCTCAAACTGAGAGCCACGCCAACACCAAGTTGTGAACTCACCAAAAACAACAATAATATAACAATAATAGCAGCAAACCTTTCATTTAGGGTGATTCTATATTTACAAATATCTGTAGATCTATAGTACTCAATTTAAATCCCAAGGTCCAGCTAATAATTGAATGGTAAAGCTTTTTAACAATTTTGAACGGAAATTTTAAGAAAAATACATTCTTCCACTGATATTTTTCTATTCAAATTTTGGATTCATTGGGACTAGTGATTTGAAAATATCATAACTAATAAATAAAACTCACTGACACATTTTGGAATTTATATATGCCCATTCGACATTTTCCAAACTATTACTTTTGTGTAATTATAATAGTTAAACTGATTATTTTTAAATTGGAATAGTTATATTGCTATAACATAAAAATGAAATGCTTAATATTTCTTGAAATTGAAATGCATGTATAATAATTATCTACATAAGTGTAATCGTTACCTGAAGTATTTTGTCTACCATTGCAAACACTTTCGAACAGGATGTACGTGTACACCTCTTAAGAAGATAATATGTCAACATTATGAGGGCCTATTTGCATTTGGAGGGATAGTTATTAACTACTACTTGGAGTTATCTCTTGCAATCAGTACATGTGCATTGTACAACTATAGAGTAAAATATTTGTATGTTCATTGATTGATTGAATGTTACTAATATCATGATATTTTTAGAAATTATCACATTTATTAAATTAATCATGATGTCTTTGATAACTCGGATATTTTTATAACATGGGTATAAATGCTTGTAAACTTTGTTTTTTATCAAATTGCTTTAAAATAAGTAAAGGTTTTGAGACACATAAAAAATAGAAGTTTTTATACACTTTTGACAGCTTTAAAAATTGGTAAAAAAATTATTTTGTAGTATTTAACCGATCAATTTATAAATGTTGTTTGATAGATAGAAGCCTATAAAATGGAAAGAAGTTGAGAAGAATAGCAACTAAAAGGAATCCGATTTTTTAAAATGCACTAATTATTTCATGACCCTAATTAGTAATTTTCATAAAAACAAGCTAAATACTGTACAGCACTGTAGTCTACAATTGCGTGTCAAGTTCTTGGTATAAATGAGCTTAATCCTTGCAAAAACAACCGGGTAAAGGTATGTGTGAGATAGTTTCACACTGTGCACTAAAAAGAAAGTAGTTCTATGGTTTATTTCACCGGACCACTTCTGGATTAAGGTAATTTGACATCTTTCTAGTTCGTTCAGCAGTAGCCGACATGTTACTTGTCATTTCAGCATCATCTTCTTATCTAAAATAGTATATTTGAATTGTTGTCGATTGGCAACCAATGATCGGGCTCAGTTTACCTTCAGCTGAAAACAAATTTACATACTATACTGTTAGTATAACGTCTATTTTGTCATAAAAAATGATATAAACTAAAAAAGGGGTTTATTTCTACATGTACATGTAGATAAACATATACAGACTATAGGCTAGATGCTAGACTGACCAAAAACTTATTGATGCCACAAGTGTGCAAATGCTGTAATTTAATTTTGGAGCGGGCCAAATAGTAAAAACAGGTCTGCGTTCAAACTGGATTTAGGATTTGTTTAAAAGTATCATGATACACATCATTATGTTTATAAGGCTTTATTTATCAAATTTCCCTGATTATCATCGACGTGCTAAATGCAATATCTAAACTGTTATAGGGGCTTTGAATAGCATAGCTTAATTGTTATGATTGCACTGAATAAGCCTGCGCTTAGATCACCGCATATGCCATAAAATGATAAATTAAATATTTGAAAAATCTTTGAGTTTTTTCTTAAACACAACGTGCCAGCATACATTCACAGATTAATGAGCAAAAATGCCAGCATTTATCTATCTATCTATTCAATTTAGATATAATTTAATTACATCTTAATTCAAGTTTTACATTGCTTCGATTTCAAGAAAAAAAGATTTATTTTGCTTAAAATAACAGAAATTTTCCTCATTTTAATTAAAATTTGTCTAAAAGTGTATGAAACCATTTAGAAGCTTCTGAACGTCATGTGGAACTATTGGAGACCTTACAAATAAGAAAATATGTTCAAGTTTGAACACTTTGCTAGTTTTCTTGTTCTGAATGATATCGATGTATAATTGAAAAGTGAATTGAGAAGACCTACTTTAGTTTGATCTTAACCATAACCTTCTTTTCCAATAAAATTGTATTCCTTCTTTTCTTAAAATGGTCTCAATTTCATTTTTAAATATGGCCTTAAAATAGATTAGGGATTTGAGATGGATAGGCTGCCCTGGGGCTGCAATCTATAAACTGAGAACTTTGCAGTTTTTTCAACCCATATCCCTCTATACTTTACCCTAATATTTCTAAGCACGTCGAGCCCCAAACTAGAGTTTTGAAGTAGAACATATTTATGAAATCATAGTTACTAGTGCAATAGTACCCTAAGGTAAAATTTAACTAATTAACGTGCTATTTTACCATCATTCATGAAATCAAGTAAATTAACAGTGTTAATACTAAGGTAGGCATTACTTAAAATTAAATCATGGTAAATAGTGCATGTTGACGCCATCTAGCGATTATTAATAGTATTTCTTAAAAAATTCAAATAATAAATGTACTACTTAAATCAATATTATTTCTTCTGTCCTTAGAATTTGAGTCTAAGAGGTTTTTAGTACTTCAGTTGTAACCAGTGACTACCATTTAAAGAATTATTAAATATCTGACTTAAATTACAAATTCAATTTCATTTGATACATTGAAATATTTAGCTCTTTTAACAATTTTACTTGAAGATTAACATTCTGAAGTAAAAAAATAATGATGTGCAAAAAACTGGTGCCCATTTTTCATGTAATTTTACATTCAACCATAACATACGATCAACATTGCTGAATCTGGGTCGAATCGCTTTTTTATTGATTTTCATATGAAATTAGCATGAAGGTCTTCCACAAGCTAATTTAATAATGGAAGGAAGTTTTTATCCGTAACATTAATTTTTATTAAATAATTTTACACATTTGTCCTAGGTTGGAAATACGTATGGTTTCTTAATAATAAAAATTAATGAAATTAAAAAACTCAGTAAATTTAAATTTTCAAAATAGCCTTAAATATTAATTCGTTTCAGTAGTTTGCGAATATGATTTTAAAAGTATTTGCTCACGTGACTGAGAGCACGTGACAACTGACATTATAATTATCATATTATTGTCTATACATTCTATGCTTTACTAAATTCGTCTCTTTCACTTTATATTTTAGTATTGTATACCGAATTTCTAAAAAGCGTTGAAAATGTGTGAAAATACATTGTTTTCAGCTAAAAATCAACTATCAGTCAAGAGTTACCCACTTTCCCTTAGTAGTAACTGAGGATTTTCGTGAGTCTCAAGCAATTATAAAGGCTCGTGTGTGTTGTTTGTGGCAACCAGATACCGTGTGTAAATTTCGGTTTAAGTAGAATGTTTTTCATCAACGTATTTTAGCCAATTTTTAAAACTTTCTAGAATTCGTAAAAATACGCATTTAACAACTAAATTTCTGGGAAGGGCTATGACTCAGGAATGGCTATAAAAAGTATTAAGTAAACTACAGTTATCCTTAGAGTTTAGTCAGAATGTTAGTATTTGAAAAACATGTAGGGCTTTGATATATTTCTCGAATACAAGATGTTGTAATGTAAAATAAAATAATTCTATTACAGTGTAGAAATTTGTATTGTAAATTACAATTCATAAATTGATAAACTGAAAACGTCATTAAATGATTTTTTCGGCATTATTAACATTCAATTTTTTAAATTATTTACGTGCGGATGCGGGTACGTACGAGTAAGGATTTCATGGGTACGGGCGGATTCGGGTATCAATTATCCAGTAATGGGCGGGTTCGGGTATGAAAACCGCCTACCCCTAACTTACATGTAATCCAACATGTAAAGAATTTTACCAATTACAACAAGACAACTATAAGTATTAAAATTGATTAAACTTAGAGGAAGACAATAGGTACGGCCAACAGAAATTGACTAGTATGCAAAAATGTACTTCAATTAAAAAAAATGCGTGAATGTACCTGAAGAAATGTAGTAACTGTGTAACCTTATACATTAAAGTGTTATACCCTAAAGGGTTTCCTACTGACAGCATATGCTGTCATTTTAGACTAAAATAAATATCGAATCTGTTTTTAGTTGCATAACAGTCTTAATCAACTTTTATTTATATTTAGGAAATTGTGTCTAGTGTCTACTACAAAAAACATTTGCGAGCTCTACATAATTTTCAACACAAAGAATTGTTGGAGAAATTGTAATATCTTAGAGATAACTTAACACTAATGAATGTTTTAGTTTGACGGACATTATTATCTCAAGCATTGAATGCAATAGTCGAACGCATTTACTATTTTATCAAATACGTGTGAAATCACGTGACTTATTTTAGACAGAACTGACATTTTAATTATAGCCAAAATTTAAAGATGCATTTTACTCTGAGTGCACATCAACTCTGTGTTCATCTATCAACACTGACGCCTATTCAAAGCCGGCCCAGACCCCCAATTGTGATATTATACAAGTTCAGACAACTTAAGTTTCCCATTCATATTGAGTATTTGCACCAACGTGTAAAAACTCAATCAAAATCATATAGAAAAATATTCAAACAAACTACTAGCCTGCTATTCTGTAAAATAATTGAATATGTATGTAAGCAAATTGAGCAAATATAAAACGTATTATCATCTTACAATAGATTCAAGTTTAAAATACAGTGACCATGTTTGATGATTAGTGCTGTTAACCCAAGAGTAGCTTTAATATTATTTATTCAAAGAATGCTGTGTTAAAGTTTGAGAGCTTGTTTGGATGTTGTGCTAAGTCAATAAGATATACTTATAATAATTCTTAACCTAATATTCTTTGAATGAATCTAGTTTAAGTATCCAAACTTTAATAAATAATTATTGCGCATAATCTAGATTGAAGAAATATATATATATATATTTTTTCCAATCTATATATATATATATATCACTAAATTAAATTCTGCTAAAATAATTTCATAAAATTTTGTCAAATCTATTTACATTACGAATATTGTATTTATTTATAACATATAATATAAAGGATCAATAATAATAATATATTCATAAAAATTTAGCTGCTGCATCCTCCACTGTCAAAAAATTTATGTACGTTTCATATACATTGCTGTCATTAATCTTAGAAGCCAGACATCAAACACACCTAATGTGCAATAAGTTCCCGCATTCAATTGATATTTAATTGAAAAACCATTTTAAGTACATCAATGCCGAGTTCTTCAAACAGTAAATGTAACTTCGTAACACTACGCTATCTTGTCCATACCTATTTGACAAAATTTTTCGAACATGACGAAAAGAAGTTTTTTACACAATGGTGGTATTCTATGCAAGACGTGAACAAAGCTATACGCTTCGATCAGCTTCATTCATTGTTAGAGAATTGGCTAAATTTGCGGATTGCACTTGAGGTGTTTTCGAAATTTATTACATTACTGGGATACGACTTTATGTCTTTAAAAGTTCAGGGTTCGGTTATAACAATGAAAGAAATTGAAAAGAAAACGATTCAACTAGCAGGAGATGTCTGGAACTTGATTCGATATCCAATAGAAACAATAAAAAGGGAAAAAACTTATCCAAAAAGAGAAGTTACACCAAAACAGATCTTTAAAAGTAAATCAAAACCAAGTGCTTCTTTTGAACAAGGAATCGGTATAGATTTTCAAAACTTTTTGATGAATAAACATATTCAGGATGAGATTTATGGTTATACAAAATCTAAGACACATATATGCAAGTGTGGAGATAGTAGACTAGAATGCCCAAACATTTGCACGTGCGATTGTTTGTGTACGCGGACTCTTAAAGCTGATACATTGAAAGAAAAGCGAAAGTCGAAGAAGATTTTTGGTCAATCAAGAAATGCTGAACCGAATCATGCGAAAGGGGATGACTTGTTGAGTCGATCCAATATTTTAATATATTTAGTTGAAAAAGATGACAACAAAGACAATTTAAGAAAAAAACTAGAGAAAAAATTTCTTAAAGAATTTTGTCATTTAAACCACGTTAAAACAATAAATTATAATGACCTTTGTTTTTCTTTATTGGAAAATAAAATGCGAAGTAATATAGGAAGTAAGTTTGCAAAAGCCAATAATGTTAAAGTAAGTGAAGGCTTCTCTGATGATATGACTATAGACAGTGTATGTTCTTCCAGCTGTGGAAGGTCATATTCTTTGCAAAACTCATTGAAATATAGAGAAAACCTGACTATGGAGTCTCCTGAGATTTTCGGGGATTGTCTTGAAGTAAGAAATGTAATCAAACAGAATAAAGATGTTCACAGCGAAGTGAAAATATCATTATTTTTGGAAAATATCATTAAAAAAAGGAATAAGAGCTTGGAAAAAATTCAAGAACTTGGCATCAAAAATATAAAAATTTTAAAAATCGACGAAAAATGCAAAAAATTTAAATCACACCAAAAAGTGTTGGAATTTTCGACTTGTGTAATTAAATACTTCGACTACGTTCCATTATTATATTATTCGGCAAATTTCTTCTATACAGCTACAGCAAATAGGCAACGATCGAAATTCAAACGAAGCCCAAAACTAAGATCAAATCTCATGATTTTAAGCTATTCGAGTTCATCACCTAAATTTATGATGGAAATAACTACGAATTTTAGTCAGAGCCAACCAAACACGGCCACAAAACTGACTATTTTCAAAAGTAGAATTAAAATTAAGTGTGCCCAGTTGCATATCTCATACACTCAAACAGTGCATGATGCGTCAGAATTCTGGTACAAACTAGCAGCGTACTACAGTTCTCAGAAAGCACATGTGAGTATATCCGACTCTAGGCGTTTGGAAAAAGCCAGCATTGACAAAGTGAGCAAATGCAAAGTTACCACCAGGGTCAAAGCGGCTAAGAACTTGGCTAAGCAAATGAACTGTGCGAAAATTGTACTAATGAAAAAACCTAAGAGTACATACTCAGTTAGTAATTTTACTGTCTATGAAGAGGCCTCTAGTTTTTTTAGAAGTCCTCATCCACAGAAATTTTCATCTACCAGAAGCTAGTTTTATTCTTTTTAACTGACTTGCAATTAAGTGGCAAAATTTCAACAACAAGGACCATCAGTCACTTGTAGTAAAATTATATATTGAAAGTAGTTTACTAGCTGTAATATACCAGAATGTACTAACACGCTTAAGTTTAAATTCATATTTAACACAAAATTCACTAGAATTCTGCAGGTGTTAACTAGAGGCTTAGTGTATCATATTGTCGGTCGAAATCAGTTCTCAAAAGACAAGGGGAGATTGAATATCTTTCTTTTAAAATTCTTCTTAAGTTAGCTTCATAAAACCATGTTGGGTTTTAATGGAAGAGAGAGTATTATTAATGCGTTAGAGAGTATTAGCATACAAGAAGGCCTATCTAAGTAATTAACGAAGAAATTTTTGAAAATATTTCATATAGCCAGAACAATTTTTGGAACTTCCCTATTTTACAACAAGAGAATTTCATTTTTAACATTAAACTGTCAGAAATCTCATAAAATCTGTTATGGTTGACATAAGAGAAACTTAATTGATGTGATTATAACTAATGATAGACGAGTTTCTTCACATTTGTTTCAAAGTCTCACTCGGTTCTATGATTTCTACCTTTGCGTCCTTAGCACGAGGTTAGGGCTGTCTATCTATGGAAAAGGAAATCATTGAGGTTCGCGGTTGCTCCAGTGTGATTTAGAATTCATGCTTATCAGACTCTTGATAGTGGGGATAACAATGAATTTAGAAAAGTCTGGATTTTCATGATAAATAGTATTTGAGGCAGAACAATACAGTTTTGCACAAATCATCATTATATGGGAGCAAATTTACTAAAAAATTGGACAATCGTCCACACAGATTGAATTTTGTTATAACTTTATTTTCCATTAAAATATGGGTTCAAAATCTGCTAACAATTCAACACATATGGACTGGAAACTTTTTCAGTGTACTCATCCCAGTTACATCAATGGTTTCACGACTGCCCAATTTCGTAATAACCTTAAAAAAATTGTTTGAAAACGTGGGTAAAACGGATTTTGACTTTAAATATATACAGAGAAAACTTGCAACTGCGGTGCACAATACATTGGAAAAACGTCAAGGAATTTGCAATTTAGAATTAAAGAACACAAAATTCATTCGACCATCTCTGATCATTTAAAGAACTGTAATATGAAATTTACATATAAAATTTTATCCAAGGCAATTGATAATTTTCAACTATGCATCATTGAATCAATTTATATACAATTAAAGGAACCAAGCTTAAACAAAAAAGATAAATACAAATACATCCTAAATTTACCGAAAATATTATAAAAAATATATAAAAATATGTATTTTGATGAATATTTTGTAAATTTTAATTGGGAAACTTTTTGAAAATGGCAGCGGCATGCCGAAACATGTTAAATAAATGATGCGTTTCTTTTTTAAATTCATATACAGAGAAAGTTAGGGCTGAATTTTAATATTAAACGAAGGCAATATATACCATTGATATTTTATAGCCATTTAGAGTACTGCTATGTGATTAAGAGAAAGAAGAGAAAGAAGAAGAAAATGAAACAATCTTCATTTAGATTATTTTACACATTCAACTAATACTGATATATGCACTAAATTTAACCAGACTTTGGTGAATGTCACTTTTTGAGTGTTTATTGAAAAAAGTTATTGTCATTAGACTAATTTCTGTATAAAATCAACATTTTTCTTTTAAGAGCAACTATGTGACAGACCTGTAAGGGGGCCAGCCGGGCCTTCAGTTTGCAGTTTTTGTAATATGAAAACTTGGAATATTCTGTCAGAGGTATATTATATGGAATTTTGGAAAAAAGGTGCATATTATGAGGACAAGTTATATACAATAAGTCTGAATAGCGCTCAAAATATTGTAATCAATAACTTCAAAAAACAAGCTATTTCCAAATTTTTCATAAAATTCACAGATTTAAAAATTTTTGCATTCGGGTTACAAAGTATTTAACTCTTTGAAGTAGAATAATCAAGATTATGCAATTTAGATCCTTTCTCAAAAGGTTCATATTAAATAAAATTGAAAAATAAAAAAACCACTAATAAAAGATTTATACTACATGTATATTTTAATAGAAGGCTGTAGATAAACGCAAATAGTTTTTTACACAAATTTTCCAAAAAATTTCAGTATCTTCCTTTTAAACAATTATGACGTAGTATGAAACTTGTGCTAGAAGAAGATAGCGGCCAAAATGGCGCAAAACGGTGGCCCGAGCAGGAAACTTAATGTTGTCGGTCAGGCTTGGTCGTATTGCGGACTCAATTAATGCAGACAACTTAAGCTATCGGCTAAAAATTCGGTCTGCTCACATCTCCATGACAATGTGAAGTGCTTAATAAAATTGAACTTACTCAAGGTGGAGCAGGAAAAAGTTATTATAAATGCACATTTCCAAAGAGAAGCCTATGACGTTCTACCTTATCAATATTATCACCAAACAAAGTCATAATCTGCAGTAAATTGTTCCAGTAAACACTAAATGAATGCTTATCAAGAATAAAGCTTATTTTTTCGGCTTTCATAATCTCTATCTTGAAATCACTTGATGGTACATAAAACTGCCTAAATAATGAGAATCTATTTTATATTACCAAAATACATATGTTTATGGTAATGGAGAACTTAAAAAAACTGCAAATATAGAAATATATTAGCGCTAAATTTGCGACATTGTAAGTTATGCATTTATGTAAACATTTGTGCTTTAAATAATATTAACATTTTGATTATGTACACCAATTTGGAGTTGAAGTGTACTGGATAGATATGTTCCTGACTGTTTATTTGCTAAAATTACAGATTTTCAATTTATTTATATATTTAAATATCATATGAGATTCATGATTTTTATATAATTACTAATTTGTAATAGTGCATTTGGCAAACCAATAATCAATAACATCAAGTTATATTTAACTGACTATAATAATGTTTCACGATGCACTTTTATAATTTCTTGGTACAGTGTTTCTCAATACACGATGACAATCAAATGGCAAAATGCCCAGTCTCAGTAATGTCGTAATAGCCACTCTCAATTCTAGCATTAAATTAGTCGCAAACGCGTTGATAAAAATTTATTCTTTATCAGAGTAGAATACAGATGTATAAACATTGAAATTTCGTTCTGTGCAATTTACAAACTAACATGACATTATTTAAAACAATCTTTTACATAGTGACAACTGACATTAGGTATTACGTATAATTTGAAGTACTTCAAATGCATTAATGCATTTCCAATGTATATATATATATATATATATATATATATATATATATATATATATATATATATATATAATGTAATAATTGCAAAATCAGATTATACATTGTTCAGGTTTATTGAGTTTGTGCTACATTTGAATTGTTTAGGAACTTAATGTCTGCAATATCAATACGCCATGTATTATATATTTTAAATTTTTTTTATCTGAAACACCCAATCATTCCCACGAAAAATTATTGGTCCCATCCCATGGGAATTTCTAATCACACGGCAACCCTGATGAAAAGTCTAGCATTTGATAATTTGTAAAGAATATAAGGAACAAAATATTCCGCTCTGCTAATTTCATGCATCGTTAGACACATTATATAATTTCTGCATAGCCCAATTATTTCATCATCATTACAGTACCCCTCATGATCATCTAATCGGGTAGCATCCTCCACTGCTTCGGAAAGTTTACTTAGCAGCTCTAGCCAAGTGCTCAAGAACACTATCATTTTACGTCAATTTTGAAAACATCGTTTATTTTTTTAATTAAGTCCAAATGCTTCAATTTTTAAATTTTTGATTCAGATTTCAAATCATGTCTGTTCGGATTTTGGTGGGATTTTAAGATTTTGAAGATGTTATTAATTTGTTTCAGCTAAACAAAATCATTGTACACGTGTCTGAGCATGGAACCCTAACTCTAACAACGATATGCGACTCTATTTTATGTTAAGGTGTACATATCAAAGACATTTGCATTGGGAAATATTATTTCAATAAAATTGTAGTAGTCACAATATTTTTTCTACTCTTATAAATGATGCTTTGCAGTGGAAAATAAATTCAATATTCTACTTTTCCTTGGTTATTGGGAGATTTTCTCAAAACTTAATAACTTTTTTGTAAACAAAATAAATACATTTTCATGCATATCTTTATCCATTCACACCTATAATGTGGAGCATATTGTCATGCTCCAATTAAATATTGCAGTCAGATGTTCTTAAGTCAAAAGTCTATTAATAAGGTAGCTACATTGCCTATTTCATAAAAACTACTCAAGAAAATATAAAAATAAAAACTAATTTGTTATTTATTCCTTAAAACACATTCTCATAATATTGCAATATATTAAATGCATAATAATATATTTATTTAACTACAAACATGTTTCGCTACATAATCATAGCTTCATCAGTGATAAAAATTAAGAAAGCGAAACATTGTTTTAAAATGGAAGTAAAATGTCAAATTATATAGCTATCGTAGTGTTTTAATATAATTGCTTCAGTGATTTTGGGTTGAAATCGGATTGAAGATAAAAATTTGCCTAAACATTCAAATGTAGTTGATATTTGATATTAAATCATTTGTAGGCCTCTATACAAATAACTTATTCACAGTGTTGAGATTTTCGAGACACAATAGCACTCTGGTTTTCTTGGCTTTATATTTTAGATCTACTTAATATAATTAGAAATTCAATCCTTTATTAATAAAAACTAGGCAAAAATCAATTAAAGCAACTTTTGGAATACTACATTCCACTATCCCGGGTGTTTTACATCAGTTATCGAAATGATTTTTTTATTCAATTAATTTAATAAACACTGTTATTCTAGATATAAATTAAAATTTAAAACAGGTACGAACGCTAAAGCTTTGATATTCACTGAGATTTAAGATATTTATTAAAATAGCTACAATTTTTTCAGAATGTATCATATCCAAGTACTCATTGACTTACAATCACAGTTGTCCATGCAAAATATAATTAAATAATACAACTCTAGACCTAATTTGTGCTTTAAGGGCATTTATTATAAGAAATTCTTTAAATTTTAGTAAGATTACGGATGTAAGAACAGCTTAAAAACAATAGCTACATGGTGGACAATGCTTTGGTGAATTTCAAAAAATATTGAATTTTATTAGGTGTATGTGCTTCCCTCTATATCCAATACAGCGAGATGTAATCATATCCAAGCATTTTATATACATTATAATAAATCCTACCCAACTGAAATGGCTACATTTATTTTATGTTTTGAATGGCGATTATTTATCATAATTTTTTTGTAAGATATCATTTTACGTCTAGCTTACAAAATTATTATTTAAATCATTGGCATAGAAAAACCAATTGTCAATTTTTCATAAAATTTTCTTTTCATGTTTTTCACTTCAAGATTTCAGAATTTTTCAAAATTATTTTAGTAATCACTGTGATATCAAACTATTTGGAAACAATGGTTATTATATTACTTTTAATATAAATAAAAATATGACTGTGAGATTAAAAAAGAACTAAATTCATATGCACAAATCCCTGTACTAACGAAATTTACGACGTCAATTATTTCAACCCAAACATTAAGCGCACAATCAGAACATAGTTTTTCTTCATGTAGACTGAAAATAAACCACAAGCGCTCATAGCTTTCAACAAAAACATCTTAGGCCGAGGTTGGCCGTGTGGATGGATATGGGACCATATTTACAAAAAACATTGCTGCAGTCGCAAAACCGTTAGTTTTGATACTATTGAATTGCTGCACGTTGTAAATATTAATACAAATGTATTTCAAATATACTGCTTTTATCACTAAACATTTTAATTGTTTTAAAAACGATTGAATTATTTGCACTCTTAAATTTTGTCTCATAATTTTGTGACTAAATTATAAAAATCGAGTTCGACGTGAAGTTAATCAGGTTCGGGTCGATTTTAAAAATCTCAAACCATTAACAACAATGATATGTAATACCCCAAGGGCTTTTCCATTTTTAATGGGTTAATTTCATTTTAAATTATATCCATGGCAATACGCGCATTGAAAAATTCTAATGGCAATCCCATTACAATTCCATCCATTTGTTTATATATATTTTCATTAAAGTTGAAAATATATTTTATATTGAAGCATGTTATCTTTAATAATTTCCTTAGGGTAGCATGAGAGATCGAAATTTCATGTTACGCTATTAAAATATGAAGAAGACAGCAATGGTTTTTTTGCAGGAAATGTTTGTAAAAAAGTGACTTCATATCGAAACTTTTAATAAATTTCCTTTAACAAGAATTTTTTCCAAAGTAATTCCTTAGCGCCGTTGAGGTTATTTATTACTCCCATGCATAACAACACATTCTCCAGTAGATTTTTAAACTCCCAAGATCTCAAATTTCTTAATAGGCTTGGAGAGAATTAGTCGAAAATTTCGAAAAAGGCTTTATACATAATTGAATTTACCGCTTCGAAGTTAAAAGTTAATATTTTGTCTGGACTATCCAAACTGTTGATGTTAGTGCATACACAACATGTTGTGTGGGCGATAAAAATTTAGCGTCATAAAATTGCCAATTTTGCGTTCGCCACAAACAAAAATGCATAATTTTTGTAAATGGCAATTTTCCAAATATTTGGCAAATTGTACATTCCCTAATTTACAGCTTATTTCATTAAATAAATATGTACATAATGTATAATATACTATGTCGAAAATTTTTAAAACTATTATAATGCAGATTTTAACTGTTTATTGATTAAAATTGAAAACAATTAAAATATTTACACATATATATATATATATATATATATATATAATTTATGCAAAATTTCAATACTACTTGAAAGCAAAGAAGATCACGTGCATCTTTGTATTTTTTTATGTGCATACAGAAATAATTGTTAAATTTAGCATAATTATAAATGTTTAAATTATAATGCATAGTGGCCAAAGTATTGAGCTTATTCTGATGGAATATAAACAAGCAAAATTGTTTTAATTGTCAATGTTTTGGTATTGTAAAGCTTAGATATTGATTGTTATATGGAGGTATTTGGAATAGATGTGTTGGTATATGCAGAAGCCAGTTAGAATTACACTTTGTTTTTTAATAAATACAGGTGCACTCTATTGAACAGACTACAGAAAATATATATAGTTTAACAATTTTGCAGTAATTTTTTGTCAAAATGTAAAACTTAGTTCAATCACAAACAAAAAAGCAGGATTTGAAAATCTAATGCAGCCCCACCTATTACCTCTTCAAATCTAAGGAGGCTAAAATCAAACATTTAATAAATATTGATGAGCTAAAATATGTTCAAAATACAGCAAAACTTATTATATCTAAGAAATGTTAATACTCTTTTGAAAAGCTAATTTTAGTTTACCACATGAAATATAATCTTGTATAATCAGATGAGTATGATGCATTTTACGAAAATGTTAATTCCACAATTTCTAAAGACTGCCCTCTGCAGGCAAAAATTTTAATCATTCTAGCCATAGACAAATTTTTTCTATAATTTTTTTACAAAATAGCATAGACATGACCTTCGCAGATAGCTTAAGGTCTTTGCTCAAGAATCGTTTGACTGAAGCAACTATTTACCGTATAGTTCAAAATACCAGGAGAATTAACCATCCCAATGCTCCGGGATGCATGCAACTACTCTCACCATTACACAGTGTTCAGCATTTACACTGAATACACATGCACATTAGCATTCTGCGGAATCAGAATTTTAGGGTTCCAGTCCCAACTAGTTCCATTTGATTTTTGCGCCAGTTCTTCCCATTTCACTTCTATGAAAATTTCTTGTTCCTTAGCTCCACACCATAGCTTCTATTTTAGACAAAATTAGCAAAGAGTTTAAGTAGCTAAAAAAATTCGTTGTACCAGTTTCTATATTTATGATCCCAAGTCTTTTTTATCCCAGTCCCACAGAAATACTTAATATCAACTCGCAATCCCAAGAGATTGAATGCTCTTGCACCCTAACTCTAATATGCATGCACTAAGAAGCAAATAACCAATTCACGTACAAATGCAGGTACAGATATCAAAGAAAAAAATTTTACCTATATATTTTTAGCGCTAAATACCAAATTAATAGTTAAAAATAGGTATTTTAGGAATATTGGATAAAATAAATCATATATTAATTTTTAAGTTAAGTTTAATAGAGCTATGTGCACTATGTAAATGTATTGAAAAGATTGCATTTGCTCGATTCCATAAAGTTATGCAATTTTTAATGAAGAAATACAAATTCGCTCAGACTTTAAAAATCTTATTGAAAAGTTGTAAATATAGACAAACTATCAACGTTTCAACCATAATGATTAGCGAACGGTTTCGTTGCCTCTGAAAGAAATTATGTAATATTCTTAAAAAAAACATTTGCATCCGTTTCCGTTCCGTCTTCCTTAATTAAAAAGAAATATATAAGTGGATACCATAACAGTCCAGCATTTTGGCCTTCATTTTTGCTTGAGTATTGCAAAACATTAGCAAAATTTTAAGTTGTAATCAAAATGAAAACCTTGTTGAGGTGGAAGACAATGATTATTTTCTCTGACATTAATTGTTTTTATTAAATTATACTTGATAAAATGCTCCTTAAAGAGCCAAGTTTGTCTTAAATGTGATTTGCAGCAAATTATTTCATTAGTGAAAGTTTGAACTACATCAGGTTGATAACAAAATATTAGAATACAACAAATTCACATTTTTTTATGTATTTTTGGGTTGTACATTTTAAATGTTACGACAGTATTTTCTTTGTTTGATAAGAAAATTAACTATAAATGCTGTTGAGGTGGCTATAAGTATTTCATTGTGAGATCATCAACTACATTTTTGCTTCGGTCATGAAAAGAAATACAAATCGAAATTAAAACATAATTCCAACATTTTAAAGCCCAATTGGATTCACGTGTACCTAACTGTCTAAAGATAATTGGTTCCAAGAGGTGCGAATAATCAAGGATTAAACTTTTCAATCAATTTGATAGTGAAATATAGACTTCCTCAAGCGTACATTAACTAGTATATTTAAGAGAAACTAACATTAAAACCTGGAAGACTTATTTGTAAATAGATGAACACCTTGCTTATTTATAAATAATTTTAAACATGAGTAATCGTCAACGTGTGAAAAGCAGACATCACGTTAAGTGAAACGTTTTTGGCACTCAATACATCTTACTCAATTGGTAGTGACGGATTGCTCGAAAATTGATACGTTAATAGCTTGATATGTCTTTAGCAAGACGGTCTTCTAGAAAAAGCATCAGAAGAACAAAAAATGGGACAGCTCTGATTGAAAAAGAACATGGAAGTGTCTTATTGGAAGCTAAGGAAGCTCCGAATGATATATATCTATCTCCCATGTGTTCAGACGGAAAACCATTAACTTCTGATTCAAACTATTTAATTGGTACTAGTGCATTTGATCTCTTTCTCACCGGTGTGAAAATTAATCCCAATGCACCGTGTCTTGGGACGTATAAAGACAAAAACTACACTTGGATCACTTATCAGGAGGTTTGTACTAATTGCTTCCAATTTTAAAAATTTGTCCTTGCACTGTCAATATATATATTTGTTGCTTGAATACTAAGCTTCTTTACCATTTTATGAAAAAACAACGAAAATTTTTAATTAAGAGTAATTTCGGTACTTACTGCACCATCGTCAGTCAAAAAATTATTTGGTGGTAAAATATAAATTTACAAATCATTAATTAATAAAACTAAAACAAGTGAAGAGTTTGATGACATTTAGTATTTAAATTAGGTTTCTCTTCCTTAATATAAATTTATTCTGCGATCTTGGTGCATTTGTTTCATTAAAATATTAAAGTCAGATGTTGATGCTTTATGTATTTTTGAGTGCACATAAATTTCGGATTGTAAGTGTCCATAGAGATGTTCTTGAATTCGTGTCTTCAAATGCCTTTTGGTTTCACCAATGTAGAAGCTGTCACACTTCTGACAATTATATTTATAAACAATTGATGAAACTAAAGGTTTTTGAATTAGATCTTTGTTACGAATTAAATTTGATGTTTTTTCCGAATTTAAAATTGGTATAATTCTTGATTTCCTCANTTGATGTAAGCAAACTTTTTGCATCATAACTAACCATGTAAGAACGTACGTCGCATTCTTTAATTTCATTAATAAATTGATTAGTATCAGTAAGAATAAATTCTTTACGCATAAATAACTTTAATTTTTCATCAAGCCACTTAGATAAATTATAAAGGTGTGCATTAACCATTGATAAAATAGGTCGATAAGGCGGAGATGTTGCATCTTTTTGTATTTTGCAAAGACCGTATAGTGTCGGTGGTTGAGAGCCAGTGCTATGAAAGCAATTGTAATACTCTGTCAATTTCTTCCGAATTTTTCATTTGAAGAAGTATTTTATTGAATTTATCTTCTTGAGATTGATATATATATATATATATATATATATATATATGTACAGCCTTGTGCCAAAACATAGGACCACCGCCAAGGTCACTATATAGTTAAGCATCTCTAGTATTTGCAAGGGTAACCTCGATTTTCTATGACAGCTGTAATTTGATTGGGTATAGATTCCAATAAGTTGTTGATATATTTATCTGGAATCTCAATAAATTCCTCGTGAATAACTTGTCAAAAAATAATCCAGATTTGCAAAATAACGGTGAAANGAGCTTCTTTTGATGTTTTTTGCAATAATTTTTCAGGATACCCATTAGATCTTAGATTTTCAAATATTTTATCAAAAGACTTTGTAAGTACATTGTAGTTAGATGATAGTAAAACAGCTCTTCTACACAAGTTTTTCGGAATTGAATGTTTATATTTATTATCACAGTATGATTGAAATGGTATATATAATCCGGTGTTAGTAGGTTTTCTAAAAGCAGATATTTCAAATCCCATTGATGTTTTCTTCAATGTTGCATCTAAAAAATGTATTGAATCTTCTTTTTCATATTCACAAGTAAATTGAATTTCACTTAATTGCGAATTAATGTAAGAAAGAAACATTGATGCATGATCATCGTTTTCCATCAAACAAAAAATATCATCAACATAACGTTTGTAATAAATTGGTGGTTTTCTTAAGTTTATAAAAGTCTTTTCGATTAAATCCATTGCAAAATTCGCAAACGTTGGACCTAGTGGAGAACCCATCGCCATCCCATCATGTTGGTTATACACTTCATTTTCAAACAAAAAGTAAATGTTTGATGAAGCTAATAATAAAAGCTTTCAAAGTGTTTCATTAGTAAATGGAAAGGCTGATTCAAGTGTTAGAGAAATTATATGGTCAATCGTTTTCTTAACTGGAATTGATGTAAGCAAACTTTTTGCATCATAACTAACCATGTAAGAACGTACGTCGCATTCTTTAATTTCATTAATAAATTGATTAGTATCAGTAAGAACAAATTCTTTAGGCATAAATAACTTTAATTTTTCATCAAGCCACTTAGATAAGTTATAAACGTGTGCATTAACCATTGATAAAATAGGTCGATAAGGCGGAGATGTTGCATCTTTTTGTATTTTGCAAAGACCGTATAGTGTCGGTGGTTGAGAGCCAGTGCTATGAAAGCAATTGTAATACTCTGTCAATTTCTTCCGAATTTTTCATTTGAAGAAGTATTTTATTGAATTTATCTTCTTGAGATTGATATATATATATATATATATATATATATGTACAGCCTTGTGCCAAAACATAGGACCACCGCCAAGGTCACTATATAGTTAAGCATCTCTAGTATTTGCAAGGGTAACCTCGATTTTCTATGACAGCTGTAATTTGATTGGGTATAGATTCCAATAAGTTGTTGATATATTTATCTGGAATCTCAATAAATTCCTCGTGAATAACTTGTCAAAAAATAATCCAGATTTGCAAAATAACGGTGAAAAGCTTCTGTTTCAGGTATCCCCATAAATTTTCGATTATGTTAAGGTTTAGTGATCTTGCTGACCAATCCGGTAAAGAGGAATCCCATTCTCTTCCATAAAGGCCTTAACTTCTCTGGAAGTATGGCAAGTTGCGTAATCCTGGTGCCGTAACTGATCATCCTCAAAGCAAGGAATGATATTTTGGAGTAGAATATTGATGTACACAATTTATTGTTTCATTTATTCTGACCAAAGCTCGCATACCATTATGCCAAATGGCCCTAAAAATCATTAGTGATTATTAGCGTTCCGCTTCTTTTGGGCAGAGGTATTTGCAGTCAGAACAATGATGTGAACTTTTTGGACGATGAACAAAATTTACCGTTCGATACTTCGTTTGCATATTGTATTCGTCTCTGCACATGACTTTCCTCCATTCAATAAGTGTATTTCTCATTTGCTTGCACCATTTAAATCGAGTGGCTATTTGAGCTTTAGTCAAGAGTGGTTTCTTGGCTCCGAAGTGCCTGGCTTTTATCAAGATTTTGCGAATAGACGAGTCGTGGTACTTGCGTCCATCGTTCCAATGTTTCTTTAATTCCTGCTAAATGAGTTTTGGACAAATAACTGAAAACCGCATTAAAGTTCTTAGATTTTGCCGGGGTTGACTTTGCAGGCCTATCAGGAATTATTTTGTGACAAATTTGACCCAGCTCGCGATAATTGGTATTGATATTATGTACAGCTGTTTTAGACATTAAGAGATCAGAAGAGATTCCCCGTCCAGATAGATTATCGATAAATTTTAAAATAAGCTTTTTCGCGTTTCGAGAGTAATATATGTATTGCAACTAAGACCAAATATGAACGTTATAATTGGTGGAACGTAAATGAAACGAAGAGCAAAGCAAGTCTTTAACATTTTGTCTGCTCTTTGTCTGATGGTGGTGATTACCTGATTGAACATGCATTTGAACTTAACTGAGGTGGTTAGGAACCCATTGAATTTCTTATCGACGATAATAAAAAATGCATTTAAGAAAACGTGAATCATGTTTTAGAAAACGGATGTCAGAGCTCCCTTTCCTCAGCCTTAAGCTTAGCCTTCTATCACACAAAACAATGAATAACAATGGAACTTCTAAGAAGCATCATATTAAATTCATTTACTTTGTATGCATTTTTTAATCCTATAAATCTAATAAGAAATGATATAATATAATTTGAAATCTTTGACATCAATATTATTTAGGTAAAGGAGATGGTTGAAAAAATTGGATCTGCTTTGATTAAGTTAGGCTGTGAACGCTCAGGTTTCGTTGCAATCTATTCTAAGAATTGTCGCGAATGGGACATTTCCCAATTGGGTGCATTTTCTCAAGGAGTTGTCGTTGTTCCTTTATATGATACGCTAGGTGAAACGTCTGTGCAATATATTATTGAACAAACATCTCCTTGTGTAGTTGTCGTAGACGATGAAGAAAAAGTAAGTCGCTTGCTTCGTAGTGTTTTCATTTCATGTATGATTCCCAAAAATAATATTTTATGACACTGTTAATGTGTGAAGTCTGAAGGAAATGGTTCAAAACGTATACTCTAAAATAGCATTAACAATTGACCAATGTTAATTATTTAAAGCTTTTTACAAATTTATCGAGTTACTTTCATGCAACAAGTGCCCGACTTCCCTCTAGCTAACGCTTTTAGAGTATCCTTTTCGACAACGTTTTTAATTGATTTTGCACAAATAGTAATACAAAGTTCGATCTAAGCTAAGTGTCTGAATCAATTTTATAATTATCTTTATTCATTCAATAGCCGAAGCTGCTCTACAAACATGGGTCTTTTATCCTAGTTTTAAAACTTATACAATTTCAGCATTATTCATTCCATAATGAATAATTTTTCTCGTTTCATATAATCTTAAAAAGTCCATGTCGCACAATCAATTTCCTATTATCTTGAAAAGGATTCGTATGAATATAATGTAGATGAATGTTCTTAGCCTAAAATAGCCTGCGGTGTGCTTTAAAGAACAAACTGCTTTTCCACATTTACGAAGAATTTTGAAACATACTTTAAGGCAATGTTGAAAATTTCTACTAAAAGCGTATTACTGTGGCTGAGGTTATTGAAGAGATTGGAAAGATTAACAAGTTTTCTTTGAATATATATATATATATATATATTACAGCAATGCATTTTATTGAACGTGCGACACATGCCTAACATTGTGCTTTTGCCCCGGTACAAAGCCCATCTTGTAACATCCGCTTAAATATATACGTTAAATGCTTTTATCTGTTAAAACAGTTTGTTTCTCTATTATACCGATTTCAATTAAATTTTGATAAAAAATTTAGGCGTTAGGGTTGGCGTAAGAATAGCATTTTCCTACTTATTTTGTGTTTCTTAGGTCAACAAGCTTCTATCATTAAATCGAGATATCATATCTTCAACCATCAACTACCTGATCGCTGTGAATGATATCAGTTTGCAAAAAATCAAAGAACTTAGGGAGTTAAATATAAATGTTTTGTCATTTCAAGATGTTCTGAACATCGGTGATGACAACCGATTGCCAGTGAACCCTGGTGGGCTAGACGATCTTGCAACTGTAATGTATACTTCTGGAACTACTGGAATGCCCAAGGGAGTGATGCTCACTCATCGATCGTTCTTGACAACGTTATGTTCTTATCAGGTAAGCATTGGAAGAAATAATCTAAAAAACAATTCACTATTCAATAGATTTAGAGAAAGTTTTTTATAGAGCAGTGCATTGCTTGCCACAATATAGGCCATTAATATAGATATTTTGCCATAAATAAACTTTATCGAAGTATATATGATGTATTATAATGCATATTTTCACAATAATTTAGCAACCTGTTGTCAAATGTTAAGATTCAATATATGTTAAATAAAAAAATTATACAACTTTGTCCATGGTATGTCAGTTCCATTTAATACAAATCCAAGTCATAAACTTAATAAATTAATATATTAATAGTATATTTCTGACTATATACAATTCGGTTTCCTCAACAGGGCTAGAAGTATTTGAAATTACCAATAAATTTTTTTATAGAAACAATTAATTCTGAGTTGAACATATCATATAAATTGATCTCTGTATATTTCATTTTATAAAATTATTAACCCGTTATATTTAGAAATTATTCGATTATATACCAGAGATAATCGAACCTATATCTCCAAAAGATACAATGCTGTCGTATTTGCCTTCTGCGCACATTCTTAATCAAATGTTAACTGGCATGTGCTTATCACGGGGTTCGAGAATCGGATATTCCAGAGGAGTCAACTTAAAATTGTTAGAAGACATTAAAGCACTTCGTCCTACGTTTATGGGTTTTGTACCTCGAGTACTTAATAAAGTCTATAATGGCATTTGGGATAAGGTTGGTAAAAAAGAGCTGAAAAAGAAAGTTTTGCAGAAAGCTGTGACATCAAAGACTAATAGTCTGTTAAAACATGGGATGCCATCCGAAAATATAATGTGGGACAGGATAGTATTTAAATCCATTCAACGCAAGTTAGGAGGCCGTTTAAGGCTGGGTGTAGTAACCGCCGCTCCAATTTCCAATGACGTCCTCAATCTGTGTAGAGCTGCATTCGGTTGTATATTGGTACAAGCATATGGTCAAACTGAAACATGTGGAGCAGCAACATGCAGTGTTCCGTCGGACGGCTATCCAGGTCACACAGGGATGCCACTGCCATGCTGTGAAATTAAACTTCTCAGTGTTCCTGAAATGGGCTACTATGCCAAAAACAAGCAGGGTGAAATTCTAGTTAGAGGAGAGAACTGTTTTTCAGGCTATTACAAGAACGAAGCGAAAACTAAAGAAACAATCGATAGTGACAATTGGGTATATACTGGTGACATTGGCGAAGTTGATAGTCGCGGTCAAATAAAGATCATAGATCGAAAGAAATCTCTTTTCAAGTTGGCACAAGGGGAATACGTTTCTCCAGAAAAAGTAGAGGGAATCTACGAAACATCTCCATTGGTGGAAAATGCGTTCGTTCACGGTGACTCTTTGGAAACGTATAGTATTGCTCTTATCTATCCAAACTATGATCATCTGCGTAGTTTCATTACCACCAAACATCCTGAGCTGATCAAGGATGACCGTGAATTTCTGCCTGGAATTGAAGTTTGTAAGGTGGTTCAAGAAAGCCTCCATGAGTTAGGAAGAAAGAGCGGGCTGAATAAAATAGAGAACGTGAAAAAAGTTCATCTGATTGACACTCCCTTTAGTATTGAGAATAATTTAATGACGCCGACTCTGAAATACAAGCGACCGGAAATTCGAAATGTCTATGCTGAATCAATCAAACAGTTGTATAGTTAGTTACAGAATTTTAATATAAATTATTTCTATCTTATTTTTTCCATATTAATAACGTCATTTTGTAGAAATTCACTTAATGGTTTTTCTGGTATCAAAACTTGAGGAAATGATCGATTTATGAAATCTAATTTATAGAAGGCATTGGTGAAATCAAATTTGTGAAAATTTCAGGAATTTGATGGCCAAGACGCAGGAAGCAGTTCGACATTGACTTGTCATTTTAAATTTCATAAGTTTTCAAATTATTTCTATTTTAATCCAGCTAAGCGATTTGATATTTTTTACTTTTTAAACAACATCAGCAATTAAGGATATCACAACCTTAGACTTGTTTACACAACTAAAAGCATATTACTGTTATCTTAATGGCATCAACATACATTCGTATATTTCACTATTTTAATGAGCTAAGAATGAATCCAACAATTTTAATGTAAGACATGTTATTTAAATCTTTACATTTTGATCGTGAGACTCGTTATTTAAGTGAGCCATTGTTATCATAACAAGCATTTGGAATTTAATTTCATTGGAGAAGTACACATTCAAAGGTCTTGTTAATATCGGTATAGTCAAACACGAACTCAGAACTTCAATCCATTATAGGTGATTAACTGTTCAACTGCGCAACTTCTAAAATATGTGGGTAATGTTGTTACCCCAAATCATAAAATTCACGTTATTTAATATATTTAAAAAACTGTTCAATCTCTACATACATTCTTTCACTTATAGCATGCGGTTCATAAACAAAATTTGGAAACTTGTAACACTTTCGAGTAGTATTTTGTAAATATTTGTACTTAAAAGGCATCTTTCCGTTCTTTTTCAAATGGATAGTATGTCTTCTTTAATATCCTAGTCACTCATCCATTGGTGCATATAGTCATACATGTATTTAATACAGGTATTAATGCAATTATTACTTCTAATGTTACTATACGTAACAAGGTGTTTCTTTAAAACACGGAAGCTAAATCTACATGTATAATCTTATCTAAATAGCCGGCATTAACGATTTTGATGCACAATCATTATCAATGCAGAATTTATCAAGTTAATGTTAAATCATGTGGTCATCTCCGGAACTTGCTACCAGTGCAATAAAGATGAATAGTTTGCTCCTGTTCGCTGTTCCTTCTATACTTTCTGGTAAAATGTTCTCATTATGATAAAGATCTAAACAATAGACGCAATTTACCTTTATTCAAATATGACCAAAGTAAAATGCTGTGAGACGTTGCACGTTAACTTGCATACAGAGCGTAGTTTTTTTGCAAATCTCCAACAATTTGTCAGAAAAACTATTTGCAAGATGGCATAAAGTAAACCAAATGACCATAGCAATGTTATAGACTTGGTCTAGATATAGTCTAGCTTGTTTCAGTGTGACTGCATTGGGAACAGTAAATTCTGCATTTTCTGCAACAATCAGTAGAGCTTATCCCATTTATATTAATTGGTTACATATCATCAACCCAAATACTTTTCATGATGCCCATTCAAAACATGGTGTATGTTGATAGACCGGCATTGACAAGATTTCCTAAATTCTACTTGATAAAGCAATTAATATTTTTGCATATTCAGGGTGGTTGCTGGTCAACCCGTCCTACTATAAATGGACGCGGGTGTAATTTTTTATAATCCCATTGCACAGCACCCGAGATGAGTGCGCCAACAACCGCACTGCACCCGCATGCCTGCTAGAAACATTCGCCCGAACCAGCAATATAGCCGCTATTTGGTCAACAAGGGGGCATCGTTTCAAGTAATTAAGCCAAAAACTGTCAATCACCGAATTGACTTTCTATTAATTTTGTTTATTTGAGTGAATGTCAAATATATTAATGATATAGATTTCGTAGTATAATTTATCTTGTATTAATTTAGTATTACACATGTAAAAATATAAAAATCTCCACCCGCACAGCACCGCAACCCACGGGGCATTTAAAATCCAGTGCCCACACTGGACAGCACCCGCAAACTTGTGGCCATATTTAGTCCTGACAGTTCGGTCAAAATTTGACGGGTGGAGTTGAACGACACTTTTAAACGAATAGTTCCTAATTATGTTTATATTTTTATTGATTTTGTTTTGTTTTCATTGATTTTTATGTTAAAACATTTTGTACTAGTAATTAATCTTTCTTTCATTGGCTTGGGGTACGGATCATTTTTAGACAAGCCAGGTCGGGTCGCGGGTTAAAAATTGAATGAGCATCACTGTGAACATCGAAACATATTTCATCCTCAATATTAGAGGTCAAAATTCCTAATCCAAGTGAAGTACCATCGTTAAAATGTCTTCATTACTTGATTGGGGGAGAACTTCATCTCCAACTTCCGTAACTATTTACAAGCAACATTAGAGATTTGAAAGAAAGGTTGAAGGTATACTATCTAAGATTTGACATAATACAGGATTCTTAATATTTGTTAGACTAAGAACCTTGGGCTATAAAGTTACCCTATATGGCGATAATAATATAAATGCAGTTAATATTGTAAACATCGCATAAGAAGTTTTTATACAAAGTCAGGAGTTTTTGATAGTTTACCGCAATTCCCCGTCTGTTAGCAACATAATTTAAAGACTGTGGGGTTGCAGAAACGCCCCCAAACGACGTAGAACAGTTAAGTTTGCAGAAATCTTCCGATGTCCATTTTTATAATTTTCACTAGATTTTGCATCTGAGCAGTCAATGAAACCGATTTAATTAAAGTTGTTCATTGCTGATAGGAATTGTCACATAGCAGAAATCTTTGAATTAATATTATCTTTTTAAAATTTTGTTAAATACGTGTTGATGAAGAGGGACGTGCGTTTTCAAAAACTGATTATTTTCTGTGAGATACTAACCTTTACAAATATTAAGAATTATAGAAAAATAGGTTTTTACCTAAAATTACACTCCTATTTGAAAGGATTATATTTTGGAATCTGTCCCATTATAAAAAATTCACTATCAAGTAATCAACTGTTACGACGCAAATTATTATATTATAATTAGAACTTGTATAAAATGAATTAGACGAAAATAAAATTATATCTGTTATTTATGGATTTTAGTAAAGCTTTCGATAAAGTATTTCATGGAAAATTTATTGAATAACTAAAACTGTTTAAAACTGGAGGAATTTTTTTTAAAATTTTTGGCGTCATACCTTAAAAATCGTCGACAAATTATTAAATTTCGAAATGCCACATCAAACAGCTGTATTCGTGCTTGTGCTGTTCTACAACATCCATTTTACTTCCAGTACTATTTGTAGCTTTTAAAATGATTTACCAAATAATTATCAATCACTTTGTTACATTTTGCTGATTGTGGAAAGATTTCAAACAGTAATTTTCCAGATGTAATGATGGGCACTGAACAAATTGTAAAATGGGTTAAAACTAATAATATATTCAACAATTTTCAGTTAATGAGTATCAAATCTTCGTACATAACACATAAAGTAAAAATTGAAATTCCTCAGATTGATACTTCGAAACGCATTAAAGACTTAGGAGTTAATATATTTTATAATTTTTCTTGCTCATGTCACATTTCTCAAAGAATTAAAAAATCGGTATGTGTCATTATTACAATTACAAAGAATTTTACCTTCAAATTTACCATCATCTACTAAATTTTAATTGTTTTCGTAAATTATCATACCAATTTTATTCTATGCAAACTCTACAAGTATAAATTATAACGTGGAAAGTTTAAAAAAAACATGTTTAGGATGGATTAGTAATCTGGCACATAAAAATGCTCTAATTTACTGCAATCCAGTTTCATTATTTAACTAATTAAAGGTGTTTGTCAGTTATAATACATGGTAAATGTGATTTAATCAATATTCTAGACCAAGGGTCTCCAAGGTATGGCCCGCGGGCGGGATCCGGCCCACGAAGGGTTTTAATCCGTCCCGCCGAGCTCTCCTTCAAAATTATAAAACAAGTGTCGAAAGACAGGCCATGCCGAAATCATACAAAAACAAATACACTTTTGTGAAACAATTTCATATTTCCCCTATTGATCGAAGTTAAAAAACATGTTAATTGTTGCTGACATTATATGCACTCCACTCTTTGATTTTGTGAAAAGTTTTGTTTCAACACAACTTCTAGAGTAACACGATCTGGACAAGACTGTTACAAGAAAGACATTTCAAACTTTAGAAACGCAACTCAAATTTTATATCAAATTTAAAGTCTCATATATATTTGAGGAACATGTTTTAGCAATATAATTTCGTACAGGTATTAAGGTAAATTCTATTTTATGTAGTAGAATTGTTGTTGGAATACTTTTACACAATTATTTTCCGAACATTCGACATGTTCTAAAATATTAATAACAGTATTATATAAACCAGGGTTTCCCAACGGAGCCCGTACCGCCCACCAGGGGGGCCGTACGAGGCTTCAGGTGGGCGGTGGCCAAAATGTATCGTATGGGGGTCCCTGAGATCCTTTAATGGGGCGGTGAAGTACTGAGAGCTTCTCCTAACATTACTCGGTGTTTCTCAACCATTCGCAATTTCTTTCCTAAATTTCTTAATTATGTGCTACTATTACTAAACTCGGTCAACTATCAAATCTTGTTTGAAAAGGTGGAAACCTTTATAATTAATTTACAAACGACAAATTTAGATGGGAAGAGCTTTTCAAACTTTCTTCATTTGTTCGCAAAACAACGAACGAGTTTACACTTGAATGATAATGTCTTAGTGACTTACCACTACGGATTTCTGCTCTTGTAAGTAATAAACAGCCACAAGGCTCTCATTAATACTGATGTCTATAAGACTGTATGTTTAATTCAAATAAATTTTATTGGGCTCAAAAAATGTGTAACGTTTTTTCCAATATTTTTTATTTTTAGAAATTAAATTCATGAATATAAAAATTTTTTTCCTAAACCAATGCGGGGGGTCCATGGCGAAAAAAAAATTCGGTTTGGGGTCCACAACGGAAAAAGGTTGGGAAACCCTGATATAAACTAGCTTAATTTTCATTGAGAGTCAACAATAAGAATATTACTTTGTTTCAGAATATAATAAAATTATGTGAGATTTATTAGGAACAGTGAATTACATTCACTTTATTGTAAATTTGGGACGCATTTTATTTTTGTATACAGATTTGTTTTGCCAAATCCACCAAATTTGATCAAGCAATATATATATATATATATATATATATATATAAATTCCTTCCAAACCAAAATAATACATTAGCTTAACTGCCAGGTGTTATACATATTTAAAATTAGGAATTACCACTTTCAAAACATTGCAGTCAAATCTTAAATGATTACTTGATTTACCCTTTTAGACCGATTAGACACATATTGCACAACTTGTAAATTATCAGAGAGTGACAATTTGAGGTAAACGTGGAACCGATCAGATCGGAATATTTACTACCCAAACCATACTCGAACTGTTGAATTTGATTTTACGTTCTGGATCTCTGTTCAATCAAATGATCATTAATACCAATTATTTTCTGCTAGAGAAAACATCAATGTATTACTTAAAGTCTTGGATCTTTCTCAAACCAATTGATGATTAACATCAGTATTTTTTAATAATCTATCTATTAATCTTTGTTCCCTAACCCGATCCGACCCGAAATCCGAAATTGGTTACCCGATATCACCTTCTATAAATTGTGGTTTAGCATAGTAATAATTGCCTAAATTTTATTAAGAACGTTGTTGCCCTTGTAACTGTAATAGAGAAACCCAATAATTCGAGTTATAATTATCAACGAAGCCGTAATTTCTAAGTTCGGCTCGACTCGGATCGCTTAAATTTTGAGTAAGTTCGGCTCGGCTCGCCGCAGAAAATCTTTCAATGAGGCTCGCTTCAGCTCGGTATTTTTTTAAAAAATATTGTGCTCTCAGAATTTTTTCAATTGCTCTTCCTATTATTTAAAAAACATTTCTAAAATACGATTATAAGTAAGGAATATTGAATGAAAAAATAAGAAAAATCTGCATAGTCAAATTAACAAGCAGGACTGAAATTTGGTTTGCTTAAAAATGGTCGTTTTGGGCTCGTTGTATATCCAATACTCTGCTCAAGCTCTGCTGGGCTCGGCTCGTTAGAAGCTCGGGTCGTTGACAAGTATGGTACTGGTACGTGCTAGCGTTTATGTTGAATGAATAATGAAGCAAGCAAAAAAGGTTTATAGGTTATTTTGACCTATTTTCGCTTCACTAGTGTTAATGTGAAATGAAAAATGCACGCATTCAGCCTAGTGGCTCGGCTCGGCTCGTTAGAAGCTCGCCTCGTTGACAAGTCTGGTAGAGGCCTTATCTTTCCCAATGAATTGAAATATTGTTTATAGTATATTGTCATTGTGAGAATTCTAATTAACCAAAATAATCATAAATAAATTGAATTAAAAATGTATTAAAGTAAGTTTTGCTTTAAAAGTAATTTTGAATTTTGATTGGTATCCACTCTAATTGAATTAAATGGGGAAATGAATTTTAATACATTAATATTGTTATCAATTACTTATCATTTAAATGCATTAACCCAACTGCCTATTATATCCTTAACGTTAGAAATAGTTTTTCAAACAATTTTCTCTAAATTTATTTTGAAATTTGGGAATCTTGGAATTTGAATATATCTATGAGTATTAGTGAAAATTTGCTTTGAAGTACATGAAAAAGTATTTTTTGAATAGAAAATCCAGTTGTACTAAAAACGTTCAAATTTTTCCCATTTTAGTGTTCAGTTAATAATGTTGCTAAAGTCCATGGCTGTAATAACGTTTGAGAACAAGAGTAATTGAAAACGTTTAATAGAACAATGATGATCTACAGTGATAATGTAGGACTATATATAAAAAAATCACCTGACTTTGAATTGTTAGTTTTTCCTGATCGGCATATTAGCCTAATTTACTTCTACGTCATTCTTCATTTCCAAGATGATTCTGCACGTAAATTTTGGACGAATTTACAGGACAACCGAGGAAATTGGGACTTCGTGTAATTCTAATAGGATGTGTATTTTTGTCATCATTGCAAACCTGAAGTCTCAAGTTTCTCTCAGGCACGAGTAGGCAAAATCAGAATTAAAGATGAAAATGACAGAAAATACTATTTTCTATACAGTAATATTTTCAGATTTTAGATATCTCTAATATTTATTGAGTTATTTGCGCTTAAAAATGTTGATAGAAACGATCTCAAATTTTAAAGAAATTTCTGGGTTACTTAAGGTTAACTATGTATTTCATTCTATTTACACCTGTTATAATTCATCATTTAGCGTTACATCACAATATTTTTCTCATTGTCGGTCAATTGCAGTACGTTAATCTGGTGGTATGGAATTGCTGTATTTTTAAGAGGCATTGACTTAATATCATTGTCATTCGCCAGTCAATATGCAACTGTTTGCAAAATTGAGGGTTAAAATCAGATGGTAACTGGTAGCAAGAAATGAACTTCGAATTCCCAAAATGCGAATATTGTAAATCAAACTGACAGACGCTCATCAGAAGTTAAGTCCATGAATAACATTCTATTAATCAAAATGTCGGAATATGATTGTACATGTACAAGGACAAGGTGCTTTATAAACAATATGTGATAATAACTATACAAACCTGTATTTTACAATTATACCAAAATTGTTGTTTAGAAACAATTCACAGAACATGATCTGTAACATCATCTTACCCAAGTGTTTCAAAACAATATGTCCCTTATTGTCTAGTATACTCTCAATGCTACGGCTTATAAAATTCCAATTATTTGATAATTTTTGGCATTATTGAGTCTAGCTACAAAAATTTCTGCAGCATAAATTCCCTCCATTTTGGTTTCTTCGAGTAGGGTCAGGTTGGGTAAGTGAACGGATAGTAAAGAAATCAATAATCGGGTTCAAAATATTTGGCAGTGGTGGTGTGGCGCAGTGCTATGAAAATTGCCATCGAACAAATATGGGACAATGCGATATCGCAAGTAGTGCTTGGAGCGATAATTATTGAGTGGGGAATTTGGAGCTGTAGAACATAAAGCTTGGGGCAATATGGGTCAGGACACAAAGCCTGTGGGGCAGGGCAGGGCAGGTCACAAAAATCTGCCCCAATTTCACATCTGTAACAGACTGGAAGCTAATAAAACTACTATTCGATGTATAATGGAACTTCTTAATTAGTTACAAACTCTGTAACATCAAGCCATCTAATCTGACAACACTTTTACTAGATTTACGATACAAATATTATAGGAGTTTTCAGAACTTAGTCTTTAAAATTCTACAAGCTGCAAAAACAATTCTGAAATTTTTATAAAGGAAGATAAATCAATGAAATATGTTTTGATACAAAAATGGATCGCAATCACATTGCTGAGTAATGAATGGCAATAACTTCATAATTCTTGTTTGCTTGAATAAATGATTAATAATGTCTGTGATAAGACTGAGCTTTTTTTCAAATGGGGCTTACATTTATTGACGAAAATAGATTATGTAACATTCGATATTGAATGTGTATATAATAAATGATGACATTCGTCAAAATAAACAAAATGTTGTTTAATTAGAATATTCCAGCTATGAGCAACTCAATGGTAAGTGTCTCCAATAATTTCTGACATAGATTTCATAAATGAGTTTGTAAATTTTTTTAATTGTTTAGTAATAATAGTGTGTAGATGCTATTTAGTGCAAATGCACAGATTTTCCGATATTCTCTTGATCCTTTATTCACTAGAGATTTTTCAAATTCTGAGATGACTTCCTCAAAAAAATTGTAATCTCTTGTGTCTCACGAACTAATGAAGATTTTTAAAGTATGAAAAACTAGAACGTCCAAACTTAAAATATACAGTATCGTTCATCTATAATGAGACACATGTATTTAAATATAATAAGGACTAATTTTGTATTATTTCTTTGTATATATTCACAAAAGATGTCACTAAAGATACAAACATTATATATACCTAATAGATATAATTCAAAACATTGAAATATCCCTAATCCTCATAAATATGAACTCATATCTTAAATAGATGTCATTCACCTAAGATGAGAAACTTGGTAATAGAGTTGGAATCGGTTCGGGAGAACCGCCGGTTCGGTTTGAAGTATAAAATCCTAGAAAACCCACATGTTTCGGGAAAACGCCAGCTACTTCAATTACAAAAAATCAAGGTTTTAACTGGTATCTTATCATATCACGCGATGATGTTTTGAGATAATTGTTTTAAAAAATTCATCACGAAACAACCGAAGAGTAGGGTTTAATATTTTAAGCAGTGCATTAAAAGTCTAGGAGAACAATAAATTATCATTCGTTTAAAATTTTGAAGGTAACTTTGCCGTCCGGGTAGGGTTCGGGTAAGATGCTGGGCATTTTGGGAAATTTTGGGTACATTCGGGTTTGGGTATGTGTTTAAAAAATCGGTTCGGTTTCCGTTCCAAATTGTGTACCTGATTCCAACTTTGCTCAGTAAGACTTGCCGAAAATGTCTGTATTTGAAACAATTACATGGTTTTACGCATATGCATTAAGAATATACCTGAACATTAGTAAATACTCAACGAATTTCACCACAGCAAATAGCATTAGTAAATATGTTTCAAATTTCACTGCTGTAAATAGTATATGTGATGAAGCTGTCAAAGCTAAGTCAATCCCAATGAACTATTACACTGACTTAATATTTAATGAGTTCAAAACATATTGAAAAAGATGGGAAAGGATTGCTTCCCACCAATCCCTCTTAGCTGTTAACGCGGTAAAATATATGATCCAAACAAAGGAGAATTACCTCCAAGAAAGAGTAATTTCTTACATCATATCAAGAGTGTGTTGAGTATGTTTTGTCAAATTTTGTAAGTGTTTCAACGGTTAAACTAGTTTAGGAAATATTAATTTTGTGATTGAATAGCAGCTAAAAACCAATTGGTCAAAATGTTTATCTGCAAAAGTGTACAGTGGTGCAAAGATCATCAATTCTGGAACATAAACAAGTGTTCTCCTATTAATTCTTATCGACAAATTAAAGATTGAGCTAGTTTCACATAGACTCCAATATGTTCGAAGGGGTCATGATAAAAAACTACGACCACGATACCTTGTGATGACAAGGAAATGTTCCCCATATGTGACGATTTGTGAAGGAATCAAAACCGACTTGGAACATATCATAATCGAATCTGTTGATTCATCGTTTATGAAGCAATATTAAACGAAGCACTGCATAAAGTCTATAGCAGTAGGCTTTTTTTAAACAGACTGTGACGTCATTTCACACTTTACACTTGCCCATGTCTTTCTCACATAGAGACATATTTGAATGCCGCGTGCCCAACTGTCCAGCCCGAAGTGTTGATTTATCCCCCATCAGAAATTCATGGAATGCATTGAGAAAATTTATAATCTGTGGCAATTTACAGAGCCAGAGTTTTATGCCATAACCAAAGATAACTTAGCAAAATTGTATTCCTCAATCGACTTGTCGAGTGGGTGCGATTATTAACGTGAAATGCGGTACCACAATATATTAGCTATATTATTTGTATTGTACTTCGTTTTAATGTTATTGTTTGAAATTATATTATTAACAATATTTCATAGCATTGCTTTTATGTTTGATCATTATAGATGAGCTTGTTTTTACACCTGGGTTTGTAATGTAGAATATAGTTTATTTAGACAGTGAATATGCAATCATTTTTTTCCAATTTGTAACACGTATAAAATTATTGAAATCATTAATATCAAAATCGAGTATTTGGGATGACCAGATAGTAATGAGCCCACTTAAATATATCTGCTATATTTTTAAAGTATAGTCTGATTTTGACATGGAACAAAATTTCATTATCTAAGTCTCAAAATTGAAAAAAATTACAGTGAAATATGATGTTTTTTGAGAATTACAAAATTTTGAATAGTCATGATTAATGCTCGTGCAACGAACAAAAAAATTAGTACGTATCGCACACGTATTCACCATCATTGTCAATGACCTCGATTTCCGTGTGGGATGCGTATGGCACAATTCTCAGGCGTTTCTTCAACTCCCTGAACAGCCATCTGTCGCACAAGTTGAAGTCTGGGCTGTACGGTGACTGAAAAACCATGGATACTCCATGATCTTGGAAAAACTTCTTGGTGGCATTTTAAGTGTGAGCACGTGCGTTGACAACACTTCTTTGTATTCATGACTCCCTTTAAAATGGACAATTTCTTCAATCTCGTTCAAATTTGAATTCGTTGGGCCTATAATTAGAACTTAATGAAATATTGCAAAGAACATTATGAGTATTGCTTCTTAACAAAACAAAGAAAGTTACTTTAGTTAGAACAAAAGGCTCATTCCTTTTTGGTCACCCCAATATTTTGCTTAAAATGTATAAAACAATGAGTTTTCAATGTTATATTGCACATAGCTCATTATAGATGAACGGTAATGTATGACCTGAGCTCGAAAAAAAGCAAAACAATGTCTATGACAAATTTTTTATCTAAGTACCGAATCAGAATCAATGGTACAGTGTAGAATGGGACATTTGTCACATTTTATCAATGGAAATACATGTGGTCTAAGTATGCAGTCTTGAACAAGAATGGATGGAGTGCCTAATTTTCGGGCTTCTTTGAATATTATTTTAGTTTTTTGAAATAATGTTCATTCAATGATATTACTTTGTTCACTATTATGCGTAAAAATCACATTTTTTCAATTCACAAAATCTGTAGGACAGAATTTTTGATAAAATATTGAATAAAAATTGACCTAAATCAGAAAACTTTGTTCGGACTGCGAGTTATAAAATTTCAATAATTGATAAAAAATTTAAAGTTCCATTTACAGTTTTTACTTTTCTCTAATTTCAATGTATGAGTTTCAGGATTTTTCAAAAAAAATTTTTTGACCCATATCCAGCGCCCCTCCGCCATAGTATCTAGTGTCTACATATATTTTTGTTTGTATCCAGTGCCTTGTAAATATTTTAAAATTTTGAATCCAAAGCCGGCATATATATATATATATATATATATATATATAATATATGGCATATGTAAATGAATTATTTTAAGGGTTATTTAGGCATCAAATTCTTCGTGGAGGTCATTATTTGAAAGACGCGAATGCTGTAAGTTTGTGGCAAAAGATTTAAAAAGTATGCCAGAGATGTGAGTAAGAATAATTGCATAGTAATTTGATTTTTAATATTATTCAAATTGTTACTTAGTAAGAAAGTAAATAGCATTTGCAATGTATTAAAATCTCAGTATATTACAAACATACCAAATCACATCATCCATAGCAACAACATGTTTCATTTAGAACAAAATGTTGTGAAAGCTTACGTATTAATGGATACAATAACACTTAATCATTTACTAAAATGCATAAACAATTTCAGTAAAAAAAATTTTTCGAATTTTTTCTAAAATAGTTTTGGACAACTTTGAGCCCAAAGAGCAAAACCAGTTTTTATATATGTGTTTTTTTGTTCTACTCTTTGTTCATTCTGCTAAATCTGCACATCGGTCTGAATTTTCAATTATTGGCGCATTTTTCAGACTTCTGTATGATACATTCATGACTCTAGATATTAACTTCTTTAAGTGTTAAAATAACTCTAGCCCTATTTTATGTTTTGCTCTTCTTTCTTGTCATAAGTCTATTGTCTTTTATCTACAAATTTCCCTAACCAGATTGCTAGCAGATAGGAAATTTAAAATAACAGAAAAATATATTATGTCATTAAAAGAGTTACATCATTAGCAAATAAAATTTGCAACCTTGTACAATAAGAAAGAAGAAAATATCTTTGTAAGATAGAGTTTCATAATACTGGTTATTTAAAAGCTAATGAATTGATATTGAACTTTTTTCTTAGTTATCCAGTCTTCAATTAAAATACGAGGGGAGTTTGAAAGGTTTTGAGCTGTGGTCATAAACTCCCAAAGTGTTGAGACATCGGGGTTTTATGTCCTTCATTTCCCTTCCACCAGAGATTACGTTACCTTGAAGATTTATTAAATGTATCTTTTCTAGTTGTCACAATCGAAGGGCAACTAAATATTTTTCAAAAATTTCCAATTAAGGAATAGATCTTTGAGATCCCTAATCGAGAAAATTGTATAATAAATATAATTAATGACTTTCAAACTGCTGTATACTAAATATATATATATATATATATATATATATATA
>CABFPE010000007.1:1319407-1335496 GCA_900660155.1 Hofstenia miamia | reverse complement strand
AGAGATTTCAGTACTCTTCAATCGATGAAGTATCTAAACAATACTACTTACTAATTGTTATTGGAACATCTGTTAATGCAGTGTGGAATATACAATTAAAAGACAGAAGAGGAAACGTAGATAATACTTACCCCGTGATAGCTGGCGCTGATCCCTGGATTGATTCTCTAAATAGATTATCTAGCTATGAAGTGTTAGTTTCACCTGGGTAGCGATATTACAATATTTAAAATAAATTTATTTCTAATTTTCTGTCTCCAACAGCACTATGCTCATTATAATTTTTTACGAATTTAAGATTTTTTAACTATTTCCACTATAATAGCAAACCTCAGCTCATTTCTTATACATCATGACCAATTTAGTCCAAAGATAAATGTATGAGTTATGATTTTATAAAGGCAGATATGGACCTGAGACACTTCCAGTAAAATTTCTAAAATTCTTATATATCCCCAAGACATATATATATATATATATATACTAATACGTCCCCCTATGTATTCTTTCCACATAACCATATAAGGTGATTTTTCCACATAAATTCCTGATTTTTTGTAGAACATAGACTTTCAGTAGTTTCTACCTTCATGCTAAATATTTTAAGGATCGATTAGTTTTTTAGCGAGTGATCGCAAAAATGTAAATTTTCTACAAAAAAACCCCAAGTCCTTCTCTGTACTATGGGAAAATGGGCCCCGGTCTCTCTATGGAGAGCTTTTTTGCAAGAACCCCTGTACGAATCGGAACGTAATAGTGTATATATATATATATATATATCTGTGATGTTCATTAACTATATATACTCTTAAGTTATTTAGGAGGAAGTTCGACTGTTCCCTTAGTAGTTATACTTTTGGAAGGAGGACCGAATTCTTTACAAACTGTTTATGAAAGTATCGCCGCGAAAAACCCTGTAGTCATTGTTCAGGGAACAGGCCGCGCAGCAGACCTCATCGCTTCATATTACAAATTTCAAATAATAAAGAAAGACATGTAAGTTTTTGATTTTTTTGTATTTCTAATGGAAACATCCATATTAACTATTAAATTTGACATTTTGAATTATAACACTCTTCTATATTCTCCTTGAGCTCCATTTTACACATCAAAGAGATCCATGAAAACTCTAATATTGATCATTAGCTTGTTGTTATTTTAAATTTAAATGTTCAAAACATGAGAAATTGCTATTAGAAAAAATATATAACAACGACTTTGTGACGCCTAGTCTTTCTAATATTGTCGTTCCCTAAGAAACAATCTATTTTCAGAATCGGCTAACCTTATTGAATGTATTGGTCTCAGTTCCATTGGATTTGGACCTGGTACTAATATTTCTGTGTAACTGTGTCTAAAATTGAGAGTGAGGTCATAAATGAAGAAACGGGGGTAAAATAGACCAATAATACAATGGATGCATAATCTTTCTTCATGAGATTGGCATAGAAAAGAACAAGCGAATAATATAACTCTGTTTACTTTATAATCTAACAACCTCACAACAGTGATAACATAGAAATTCATATCTGCAGGCTGAAACATGAACACGAACAAAAACTGTTTTCCATCATAGTATTTAAACAAAGTCCTTTAGTCAAAGAAAGACTTTTACTTGGTAGGGAAAAATTCAGTAAGATAAGCAAATATGAGATTATCTGCTGAAAGACACACAACACTGCAAATGCCTACGCTGGAAATATGTTGAAGTGAGAGGTTAAGAATCCAAATTTGAGCATTCTATATTTTTAGTGGCATATAGGAATATGATAGGCACACATGAATGTCCTGAAAATATCTATGCTGCTTAAATAAAAACATATTTGCATCTGAGTTTCTATTTTTACATTACATTCAAGATTTTGAAAGAAGCATAATTAGTGTAAGCGTTATGTTAGTTTCATTTAAGTTAAATTGATTAATTTAGAGATGGCAATGAAGTGTACAGCATTGATGACCATAATGTACAAGAATTAAAAAGAAGAATGTTGTTAGAGAACCAGAGTCAATGGTCAATGCTAACAGATCAGCAGCGCAACGCAGAGTGCGAAAAACGAATAAAACAGTGTGAAAAAATTTGCAGCAAAAAATATTCCCAATATGTATGTTTTCCATAATCTTTAAGTTTTCATAATTATCATGATCTCTCGCGACAATAAAAAATGTTGTATTTGTATTTGGAAGGAAGTCAACGGTAGATAGTTCTGCTTTCAAATTTTGTTTATCATTTACTGCCCAATATTTTCAAATATCATAACTCGCTAAAAAATTTGAAAACTTTGATTCTTCACTATTTTTTAGTTTGTGTTAAAGTAGTACAGAAATAATACCCATTCTATTTTATAACTTAAAGGAAACTGTAACTTAAGTTAGAAGCAATACACCCATGTTAACGAGTGCGTTAGTAACTTTAAAAGTACACGAAACATTAAAACGTATCTTTTAACTCTTTGCAAGTGGGTTGATTTCCTTAAATCTGCTGTACAGATGTGCGTTTTAAGATAACAAAGCAATGTTTTAGGAAATGAAATTACAATTCTGTAATGAAGAATTTTTAACAAAACATGAAATTGTTGTTCTATCAACTAGATTCATTGTTATCATTAAATTTTAAACATTTTCATGATAAAGTTCAAATTTACTTTCATTTTCAATATTCACAAAAACTGCGTTACCAAGCATTAACGCTGCTTAAAACACTGCTGTTAAGTCTTTACAAGAGCGTATAGTTCTTACGAAGAGCGTTTGTATTTTGCATTTAAAGTTATTGCGCACTAGTTAACAAAAGCACGTATGTCTATGCTTAATCTTGTTTGGTTTTATATATTTTTCGAAATCGAACAGAATCTTTTGTTAATTTTAGTAACTGAATTAAAACTTAAAAATACTTTGTTCACTGCAAAATAATGGTTATGATTTAATTATAGGAATATCTTTAATCTCTATTAATATTGTAATAATGTTTCACATTCTAGATCTTGTTTTAAAAACTAGCTTACCATGTATTGTAAATTGTTGTTAGTTGTGAACGTAAATAGCAGATTTGGAATTGGTCCGGGCTGAGATTGGGCCTAATGTTTTAATTGATATTTGAAATGAAACAAACTGAGAAAAAGAACAATTAACTTGAAAACTTAAGCCTTATAAACGATAATAAGATTCTCTTAAAGTTATCTTAATTCTATCTGATGTAAGTAAAGAGCGTTTCTGAAAAGTCTGATGTAAGAATTTTGTAGTTGAATATCTATAAACTAAAATTTTCTCCAAGTGATAAATAAAGAGATGGTAAATCCAGACGTCACTCCTGGCCAATGTATAACACGGATAGCTTTATTTGTTGTGTTAATACTCACGATATTAATAATTTGGGAATAAGGGAGGCAGATGGCGAGCGATGCTAGTAGGGCCTATGAATGTTGACAAATATGACACATATATGTCGGTTAATATAATGAAATTACAACACAATTGTTTGTAAAGAAAACAGAATTTTCAGAATATTCTTTGTAACTAAAAGCATTAAGAAATTAAAATTTTAATTTAATAGATTAAAAATCATTGGGTTATTTTTTTGATATTTATCAAAAAACTATATTTTAAGAAGCAGTTCATTGTTGAAAGTTGTTTTAAGTTGCACTCGGCTCTTTTAACTAATAGGCCCTGCTGTAATATTTTCAATAGTTCGAGTTTCATACTTATAAATATTTATATTTCCATTTTGTTTAATAAATATAAGTCATCAATGTTAATTAAAAGTAGGAAAACTAGATATTTCTTAACTACAAGTAATGCATATATACTTAAAATCAATGTAAGTCAGAGTTGTAACCGGGCAGTGATTTCAAGCCCTTTAACCCATAAACCAAGCTCGGCCTGTTGCAATTGGTAATATTCAGGCCCAGGTCGGGGCTCGTCTTATCCAAAACCATTATAAGATTTTTGTAAATAAAAAATTAAGCATATAATTGAAAATACTAAAATGAAAGCAGTTTTACATTTTTCAATTGTTAGTCGTGGCATTGCAGTATTAATAATACATTTGTATAAAGTGCATCATATAAAAATGTTACGAACTTCTGCAGCATTCCCCTCGCAAACATGCAAATGACACACAGTGTATTCTCGAAGAATTTTAAGTTTACGCTGGGACATCTAAAGTATAATTGAAATTGATTCGCACTTGCTATTACTAAAACAATTTTTGAGTCAATTATTGTAATTATTATCGCCGTGGATGTACTTTTTGATGCATATAATTAGTCAATTGAATATAATGGTTGATAAAATATTTTAATGTAAGAGAATGTACATGCATATTCATTAATAACATTTTGAACAATTCTAGGCTCTTTGTTCAGAAATTTCGGGCCCGGCCCGGTTACAACTCTGATGTAAGTTTGATCTAGAGAATTTAAACTAATTTTAAGTATGAAGACATGCGATTTTAATAATAAAGAATTTCACTTCGTTATACCATATTCTTTTCTCCACCTATACGTTACTTTATTTCAATTTACTTCCTCGTTATTGCTTTTTCTTCTTCAAAAATACCCCAGAAATTTCTTATTGCACAACAGATATTTGACCAATCCTGACCAATTTCGTGGCTCATGAAACAACATATTCAACTAAAAAAAGACATTGAAAGAGGACCTTGAGTCCACATTTTAAAGTCGGTAGGTTTGGAGGGAAAATGCTATTTTTTCACATTCAACTTTTACTGTTATTGTTCTTAGTATTTGACTACTACTTTTGACATATGAAAATGCAAAGGTTAAACAAAGTGATTCATATAGTTGTCTGATATTTCATCAGAAATTTCTCCATGTATGTGAATGGCGACTTGCGAAATATTTTCGAAGCACAGTTCGTGTCAGAAATTCTTGCTTCCGTTGCATTAAAAACGGCTTCTATCACAGTTGCTTCAGGCATCATTTTCAGTTCTGATCTATGCTATGCAATTGGGCTATTTGTAGAAATTTTGTTTCTATTCAATATTTTTCTCATTTAAAAGTAGGGACTTGCACGCGGCTCATTTTTGGCGCCCATGCCCATAAAATAAAGAATAAACCGCCCGTATATGTTCACCTGTATAATCGTGCAACTTTGACATAATAGTTAATAAAACCAAACAATGAAAGCAAAAATTTATCACAAGACAAAGCATGTTAATTATGGGGAGTAATAAATGACGATAACTTTTACTTGTTGATCAAAGGACGGATTAGGTCACACTTAAATAATACATAATATTGTTGCTGAACAACTAGAGGAATTCAAAATCTTTCATATTCTATACTATCACATTGCACGTTATAATTTCTTCTGCACCAAAAATGGTCAAACAAGAAAAAGAAAATCTATTAGAATTTAGTATATGCGCCCGTCCGTGGCTTATCAGGCCCACTCATACCTCATCAAGCCCGCAAAACACAAATTGAAACATAAGATGTAAATATACTCTCAAGGAGTAATTCCTTTTCAGAATACAAAGGTGAGATCTAAAAATTTATTCGCAATCTCATTAGGATGAATTTATAAATGAAGTTTTTCATTAATACAAAATTGTCAAATATATATACATCCTGACCTATTTTAGTTTCAGTGAAACTTATTATAGGTTTGCATCTTTGACATTGATGACGAAAGCACAGATCTAGACAGCGCTATTCTTGAACTTCTCCTTAAATCCATTTCAGGATCTCATGTATCAATGGAAGAGCTTCAGCATCAATTGAATCTATCATTTCAGTGGGATCGTCTGGACATAGCAGAAAAGTACATTTTCAACAAAAAGACTAACTTTCCCCGCCAATTTATCAAGAACATCATGCGGAAGGCTATTCTTAATGGTCAATATGGATTCATTTCATTGCTTATGAAAGATTTGAAATTAAGTGAATATGCTAACATCGATGAAGTCTTCGAACTGTATATAGAAGTACGTAAATTTGCTATGTATTGAAGTACTTAAATTGCGATTTTTTAAAACACTAATATCAAATTGCGATTAAAACATCAATACACTACGTACATGTTGTTTGAATCTGATTTATCCAAACAAATTTTCCATAAGTTCTTTATCAGCTTTAGTTATATTCCATTAGCAATGAAACAATTCCTTACAGAATCCGTAAGTCGCAATATAATCCTTATCATTTAGGCGGCAACTCACAAGATTGTTAAGCGATTTACTAGATCACCCACCAGTCGGGTAAGTGCAAACATATATATTATAAACATATATATATATATATATGTTTATAATAACTATATTTAGCCAAATAATGGTTATCAAACAAAAATATTACAAGTAAAAAGTACATTGAATTTCATTTATATATGGATTTTGAAACTACATGATAGAAACCAGCTGCATGTTCTCTCTGGATCAAATTTTTCTTGAATAATTGCCTGAATAATTGTTTGAAATTTTTGAAATTGATGACTTCTCTGATCTAATTCAATATCGCCGTTCATAATTATATAATTTACTAATCTTCATATAAAATTATGTCGACCAAAGAACATTTTTTAGTATAAAATAAAGATCCTACAAATTTATTCTTTGTATAATACTATAATCCACATGAGCATTCCAATTTAGATTGCCGGTAACATTTACAATTTGATAGATTTCAGAAATGTACGAGTGAAATAAACGTATTAATCGTTCATCGAATCCGAAATTTATCATTTTCATTAGTAATATATTGTGTGGAATAGTATCAAAGGCTTTTCTGATATCAAAATATATTCTATATCATCTTGCTCCTGTATGTAGAACTAGGATAGCCCAGAAAATTAGTAATTGTATAAGAACCTCGAATGAAACCGTGTTGTGGTTTTTATGAATGCATAAATGAAATTATATAAACATCTTTCAAAGACTAAACACAAACCTGGTAAGATACTGATCGGTCTATAATTAGTTACTTTTTGTAAGCCTACCAAATAAATATATATATATATATATATATAATATATAATATATATACTATGTCGCTCTGTACACTTCGTAAAATTTATATATGTCACTATGAACTAGTAAGATTTTTTGATTTTAAAAAATGGAATGAGAGAATGATAATCATTCCCGCAGTAGTGACAATGGATTTATAGACAAATATTTGAAACACTGTTTTGGAACGAAAATAAATTTTACTAAATATGGCAGCCAAAGTATAGCTCTAAAATTTCTGAACAATGTTATGAATAATTCAGCCGGAAGTTGGCAAATTCAGAGTATATTGCATAAACATTGTTCGAATTTTAATAAATATAGGGATTCACACCCACCCAATGTCATACAGCAATTTTTTTCTGCAGATTTCTACTGATTTTTTTCATATGTCGCTATGTACCGTTTTTGAGCATTTTATACGTACATAGCGACATATTATTGCTATATATATATATATATACATAGATTTTGAAAATTGATTCAATCCAAAATGTTCCTTCCACTTTAAATACAGCAAAAATTTATCTATGTTAATATTTTGTTATAGTAGTAACAATCTATGATTTATATATTTGTGGAGCTAGCATGAATTTCAGTGTAAATGTACTCCGCCGACACATCGTAGGTTCATTAAATATTATGAGCTAGTTTGAGTTAAGTCGAACCTCTTCAAGACGTTTTCCTTTTCTGAAGGTTTGTTGCTTTGACCAATACTGCTTATCATATTATTTTATTGCAGAGATGTTGCTAAAAAGGAAAGCAGGCTTCATGTCAAATCAGTTGCTTTTGTGCATGCTTCAGCATAATATTCATAAATACCTATAGAAAGTCTGATAAAATCATATAGCTATAAGGATCATTATTATCAATTTTATTATATTGATAAACGCCAAGTGTTACTAAAATCAAGTTATTAAATATATCATCAAATGGGAAGGCAAGAGTGCTCCAGTGTTACCTGAAATTGTTTGATAAAGAGGACCGCAGGCTCTTCTAGTTTTTCTCTCCTTGATTTACATCTTGCTTTGTAGTTTGCTTAGAGTGCTAATTGGCACACTCTTTGAAAAAAATCTATTATATTTAAGAAAAAAATAGTTTGAAATTGTATCCAATTAATAAAGAGAATTTCATCTTGAAGTACTACACTAGAGTGATTTAACTCTTCAAATAGTATTTAGAAAATAATTTCTAGTTTAATATATAAAAAATGATAATTCCAAAAAAAATAATTTTAATCATGCACATAGCACAAAGTCAATAATTTATTAAAATGACAATGCACAATTTTGCTCGGTTGTTTAAGCTCCATAATCACATTCACCCAAAATAGCAGGCAATTTTTTTACGTAAATCATTTAATTAAATGTAACGAAATGTCCTTGCATATAAATGTTAATATTTCGCAAATTTGGCTTTTACAAATTAAATTAAACTATGATCTAATAATTAAATGTATAAATACATTACTAATGTGAATATAAATAAATACTTGTACTAAACTAATATTACTAATTAATATACACTTTGAGATGGCATGTGGTAATTTCGCATAAATTATTTTTATATATTATCATTGAATTCAAAAAGGTGTTTCAAGTTTGAAAATAATACAGGGTGATTCTAAAGTAACATACCCATCTTTATCCATCATAAATTTTTATTCAATACAGGTGACCCGTTAACGATTGAAGAAAAACATCAACAATGTATTAGCATTTTATTTAAAGTTATGAAATAATGCTACCAACATGGCGACCACTATTTCCCACACACATCACCAAATTATCATAAAAACTACCAAAAACGTGTTCTAACTCATCTTCATCAATGGCCAAAATTTCATTTCCAATTCCGATCTTCTACTGCTCAGTTGTAGTGGGACGATTGCAATACACTTTATTTTAATCCCCCCCCCCCAATATAAGTCAAAAGGGGATAAGTCCGGCCATCTGAAATTTATGCTGGATATAATTGTGTATGTTATTTTAGAATGACCCTGTATCTAAATATTAATAAATTAGATTTCTATTTCCACAATAAAAAATTGATTTACTAGAAAAATAAGAGATTTTTTCTGAGAGTGTACAAGTGATGAAATACCGTTATATTGTAAGTGAACGTTTCCGTGCAAAAATTAGTCTGAATCCTTCATAGTATGTTGAAACAATAATATAATGAGTTGATAAAGCAACAATAAAAATATTACAAAATATATTCCCTTCAATTATAGTTTTCGAACCAGACTTGATCATCTATAAAGCAGATCAATTTTTTTCATGATAAAATCTTTTTCTAAGATAGCTATTTTACCATAAATGTTAGCATATATAATATTGAAGCTTTAAACTGTATATTAGAATTTTCTTATTGACATTATAGAATCCCAAAGCCAGAGTGAGGAATTTTTCTGGGATCGTTGAAAGATTATATAGAATTATTGGAAACTTCTTCGAAATTGATTGGATAAACTACCAATTATACAATGCTCACTATAACAAAAAAGCTCTACAAGTTAAAATAGTAGAAGAGGACATCCCAAAACTAGACGATCCCGCCTTCTTTTTCTTCGTTTTGGCAATCCTCATGCTAAAACACGTATGTTTTAACACTACTAAGCTTTTAATTTGGAAAATCTAAGTTCACAAAGAAGCAGAACAAAAAAATCTCGTTAGACAATTGTTGTCTGACTATTAAATTTTCAAATCTTCATGACGCTGAACACTGTATAGGAAACTTTGTGGCTAGTTTACAAATTTCTGCAAAATGCATTTTTTCGCTTCATATGGTCAACAATAATGTTTTTTGTTATTCTTCGAAATTGCGTTCATGTATATTTGATCATCAAAATATATATTTCTTTTTGAAGTTTTTCTCGAAATATTAAGCCGTTGAAAATACATGTGTTTTCAAAAGAAAACATATTGAAATTATTTATCTAATTATTTTTGTTTATTATTTATATTAATATTTTGCAGAATAAAGCCAATCAATATATAAAATACTCAGCTAAAATGATGTGTGAGGTCAACGCTACCAAGAATTATTTAAATCGTGTTGGATTATTGCAAAAATTCATCACCCACAACCAGTGATGACCAGCTTAAACCTATTTAAGCCTTAGAAAAAGTTTAAACTGAACTTATTTATTCAAACTGTAGTTTAAACATACATTTAAACATTTAAGGTTTTGGCCGTTTAAGAACGCAGAATCAGGCCTTCGCAAATTCTTTTCCTAGAGATGCGATTTCGGCGGTTTTCCGATAGAAATTTGGCGGTGGAAAAGGCCCTTTTGCTTTTTGCGTGAGATGGCAAAAGACCCAGAATATATTTTACCATATCTGCAAATTATGAAAAATTTTTCCTGTTACCAATCTTTCTGAACAATTTGCCAGTTACTCCCACGCGCTAAATAATGACGTAATTTAACGTTAATAGTTTGAATTAAGGCTAAAATATAAACTGCAGTTTAAACTTTGAAGTTTAAATAATAATATAAACGTGTATTTAACCTTAAACAGCCTAGCGTCCGTTTTAAAGGACAAAACGTTTTTTACATTTACAAAGAACTTTCTCCTAGCCTATTTCCAAATTTGAAAATCTTGGGGCATAGGTGGGTCTATTGGAGAATATACATTAATGCAATGCTGAAAATTTCTATTAAAGCTTATTGCTGTGGCAGAGATTGTTGAATAGATTAACCAGTTTTCTTAGAAATTTTCGACTTTTTGAAAAAGATTTAAATTCTCTCCATACTTAGTTTTAATGTATTTAGAAAGTTTTGAGTCCATGAAGGCAGCAGAGAACTTTGACTGTTTCTTAATATGTGCAAAAATATTCCACACCAATTGAGGCGTGCTGTGCGAAAAGTCAGAGGTCGCAGGCTTCTGCATAGCAGTCACCGAAATTTAGAGCGAAAAAGAAAGAGGAGATCTCCTCTATCATGTAATGCTTTCAGATTAGGCACACCATTAATAGTTTTTTGGGCTATTAGCGTTTAAATTTTTTTTATAGGATCATGAAATTTTTTTAAAAATCACCAGGTTGTTTAAGTTTAACCCTTTAAATGCGCACAAAAAGGAATGGTCACAACTTAAGGAAATTTAGAAATCTAGCTATATGTGGTCTAATTAGAAGTTGCCCGGAAGCAAAATTCAAAATTTTAATAGAAACTACGATTTTTTTGTTCCCAAAACGGAAAAATTGGCATCTACTGGCACTAGAACGTATGGTGATTTTATAAATTCATAAATACAACTTCTGGTCGATGTTTTTGTTAAAATAATACCTAATACTTATTACTTATTGCTAAGAAATGAATCTAATTAAGGCAATAGTTTTTTCGTTATATATTTTATTAAATGATTATATATTTGATATACAATATTGAAAACATAACAATCTCTGATATTCCAATTTTATGAAACTATAATATTAATTTTGGAATAATATGAATGATAATTAGAAAAAATAAATTGTATTTCCTAAAAACCAAAAAAATCAAATATTTACAAAATCAAAAGGCAGTTCATTCATTATTTGTGATAGACACCAGGCATGCTTTGTGCAATTTTTTTGGCATTTTTGACATTGCAGACTAGTATTTTTCTGGCACAAAATAAATCTCTCTTGAGTGCAGGGCACTAGTGATGATTGATTCCATCAGTGGTGCTGTAGGTCCACCTTTTCTGATTCATTCTATTTGATACTGGATAAGAGATTGTGCTACTTCCCTTCTGAGCTGGATATGGTTTGTCGTGTTCTGTGAATTGAAACGATTGTAGAATTTGAATGATGCAACCATAGCCAAATACAAGATATGGGAAAATTAATTCCACCACCACTTCTTTATGATAAGACTTGACCTATAAGCTGACAACAAGCAATTGCATACATCCACTCCTTCCATGCCTCCTTTGTCTATTCAACATTTTTCACATGCCTGTTTGCATTGTGTATTGGTGTCACATCATAATAGTTTCTAGCAGCAGCATTCTTGTAATTCCACTTGAGGCATAGAACTCTTCTTGTAATTACACTTAAGGCATAGAACTCTTCTTGTAATTCCACTTGAGGCATAGAACTCTTCCTGTAATTACACTTGAGGCATAGAACTCTTTCATCCAATCGAAAATCATGTAAACATCTCTTTTCGCTGAATGTCTTTGTCTGATATCAGAGGGAGTTTCTAGTTCAACTTTATCTGACACTGCAACAACCACGAGTATCTTTGTTTGTAAGATTGTACAGAACCTTGTGACTTGTGAAAAAGTTGTGAAAAAATACAAAATGTTGATTGTTTTTTGAAATATATTCTAACATTTTAGTTGTAAATAGTTTCTCTAAGTATAGTACATTTTGATACCATCAATTGCCGACGTAACCTTTTTGGGAACATGTTATATTCATAGCAATTCCAGGTACTTAAACTCTAATATTTCGAAATATTAGACTTTTATTTGATTGCCTAATGTTTGAAGAAATATTTTCTATCCCAACTTTTTTCTTAGAATTTTCGAAATGATGATTTTTAAATTACTTTATGAACGATATCAAAAGCACGAAATTTACTGAAATTTGAAGTATGATAAAATCCATATAAATCCAAGTGAAGTTTTCAAAACTTCCTTAATGCACTGTAAGTAACAGAAATCAAGATTTTTGAATAAAACTTGATTTATTGTAAATTGTATACATGTTCCCAAAAAAAGAACGTTGGCCCGTAAAAGTTTAAACTTAGTTTAAACGGAAGTTTAATTTGGTCATCACTGCCCAAAACCTAATAAGAATAAGAATATATAGGTCGCAAAACTTTGTTGGTAGGTTTTTGAGCTAACCCTCCGGTTCTGGTTCTAGTATTTTTTCCAATGGTCTTTACAACCATACCCCCCCNCCCCCCCCCCCTACTGATTCTCTAAGGAATAGGCATGGGGTAAATTTGGAAGTTCTTAAAGACATGGCAATTTTTATTGAAAAACTCTTAGTACTTTTAAGTAATTTACTCACAAAAGTAGCCTTTTACATGAATTTTCTTAATTACATGGGGTCAAATTTACTCATAGTTTATATAAATATTCAAGGATTTCGAAATAACTAAAATGGGCTTGGAAAAAATGTTTTGTAAATGGGTTAACGAGAGAAGCATTCGCTTTACCTTTAACAATTCAAATAGCAGTCACTTAATATGTTAAGGTAGCGGTTATTAAACGATTAAAATAAATAATATTTTCAACATGATTTTACGCTTTATATTTATTTCAAAAATGCTACGAAGTTTAATTACTACAATTGTCATTATAGCGAAATTTAATCATTAAAAATTGAAATATTTACTTCAATTTAAGGAATTGGCAGAATTTTTTCTGATGCAGTGCAAAGACACGTTATCGTCTGGATTGATTGGAATGAAATTATGTCAGTGTTTAATTGATTCAAATATTGACTTAACACCTGATGAAGAAGAAGATGTTCGGGAAATATACATGTAAGTTTTCATTAAATAGAGTACACTGAATGCATTGGATAGTTACACGACTGCTGAAATGTAACGCTCTATTGTATTACGAATGTTGGAGTAGGACCAGCAACTAAGTATTACTGTAAGAAGAAGAAATCTTAATTGAATTACATTAATTTTTAGAAATTGAAAAACTATTTCACTTAATAATTTATCCGTCCTGATTTTGTTCCATGTTCATAAACAATCTCTTTTCATTTTCATCGATTCCTTTTCTGGAGCAGAAAGTATTTCTAGGAATTTAAACTAGTCCTAAACCCTCTTAAAATAACCAAAAAAACGAAAATGATATTTTCAGTGATGCTTAAATTCGTTGATATACTTATGTATAATGAAGATTTAAGTAAATGATCAGTTAGCATTCATGCTAGAAAAAACTCATATGTATACTAAGATAAACAGTGATAAAAAGCACAAGATGTGATTTTTCAAGTCTCTGCATTTATTAACATCATATAACGTAAGTGCTTAACTTTAGGGAGCTGAAAACCATTACATACAGATTGTTCGATATCATGAATGAAGAAAATGAGTTAGAGGCTGCACAGGTACTTTTGTCTCCTCTACCCGTTAGTCGGAACCACACTGTGCTTGGCTTGGCTCAACTAGCTGATCATAAAGAGGTTAAGCCATTTTTAATCCATTCCTCGTTTCAATGCAGTGTGCAATAAAACATTATTCGTATAATTGTAAATTTTCCGCTTATTTAAAATCAAATAGTTCTTAATTTTATTTGACATTCTCAGTAAATAAAAATATTTTAAATTTTACATTATATATTATCAGTGAATGAACCGTCCTGAGCTCGTGCTATGCCCGTACCCACTTTACAGAATTTTTCGTGCCCGTGTCGTGCTAAAATACGAATAAAATATATTCATAGAATCTTTTATAACACGCATTGCGCCTCAACCGCAGTGAATGGGCCTGCAAACGCACCCGCATGTCTGTTAGAAAAATGCACCCGCTATTTTCTAAATGTAGCTTTTGATTGTTTCGCCGAGGCGGCGTCATTTCAAATAATTAAGCTAAAAAACGCCAATCATTGAATTGACTTTCTATTAATTTTGTTTAATTGAGTGAATGATGTCCAATATATTATATCATATAGATTTCGTAGAATAATTTATATTGTATTTGCTTGGTATTACATATGTAACAAAATAAAAATGTCCACCCGCATCGCAAACCGCGTGGCATTTGAAATTCAATACCTTCACTGCACTGCACCCGCGTGGGTGAGTGTAAAACCGCAACCCGCACCCGCGTCCATCTTTAATATTTGTTATATTGATTTTCTAAATTTATTGAGTTGCATACAAAAATCATCGAAAATTTTGTTTCTTGAGCAATTTGGAATGACTGCTTTAATTCGCATCAAATTTTTTATATGGGACTATATATTTGAATGGATTTAAAATCATGACTGAAAAACTTTGGACAATGGAGTTCAGAATATCATTAATAATATTGGCCAATTTTAGCAAAATAGAAAATGTGCCATCTTACCATGAGAAAACTTAATAATAATAGGCTGGGATCAAAGCCAATGCAACCAAATGAGACTGGACCAATAAAATTCTGAGACCATGCCCACAGAACCGTTACCTGCAACCATTTCTATTACCAAAAAGTTTCTTGGAATTTATTTTCACCGAAAATTAGAAGAATTTGATTTTACTAACCGTCAATTTAAACAAAGGGAATTTTATTAAACATTCATTAATATTTTTATAATTATGTTCACACAAACATAATCTTTTTTAGAAGTAAATAATATCTCTACTAATCACAAAAAATGGTAAATGCCATAAAGTACTCTTAGAATATAAAAAATTAGTTGTTTTTAACTTGGTGATTTTCATAATATTTTAATATAACAACCATTCGTCAGTTCAGTGATCATATTTGATCATGGTATTTACTAACTCAATTTCATTTTAGTTCCTCGCGCATCCAATGTGCCAATTAGTCTTAAAATCTGCATGGTCAGGAGCCTTAATTCCGAATATTCACATGGACATTCGAGTAAGATTTATTTCATTAAATATGATACTGCCTATGAAAGTAATGAATTGAATTGCGATTAAGTAATTGCTATATGAGTATCAAATTTTTCTTTCAGTCAGTAATTATTATACAATTTACCTATAAAGTGAACTATAAGAACCTTATAAATCAGAAAACTACTTGTTGATATCTAGCTTCGTTTCAAATATGTGAGTGAATAAATTTAAAAATTCCTTAATGAACTTTGCGAGTGTTGCATATGATTTTTTAGCCAAACTACTGGGAATCCCAAATTTTGCACAATGATAAAGTTGCATATGAGACACATTAAAAATAAATTTCATCGTTTGCAACTCCCTAGAAGTACTATTAGCAGTAGGCCGAATTTTTTAATTTGTGCTAATCAAGATTCTGGCACAAAAATTTTCTTTCATTACACCAAAATCAAATGATTTTTTGCTCTCTTCTTGGGTTTAAAAAATTAAACTGCCATATTTGAGATTTTCAGAAAATTTTGGCTGTAGTTATGATAAGACAGTTTCTACTAATATATATATATATATATATATATATATATATATATTTGTATGTGTATATATAT
>CABFPE010000007.1:1293205-1307517 GCA_900660155.1 Hofstenia miamia | reverse complement strand
GTAGTAGTAGTAGTAGTAGTAGTAGTAGTAGTAGTAGTAGTAGTAGTAGTAGTAGTATTAGTGCTTATTGAACCCAGTTTACAAGAAATACAAAATCAATTTTGACTAAAGATATAAACATAAAATTTGTGATTAAGAAACTTGAAAAGATTTCTGCGTATCTTCAAATTGATTTTTTCCATTGCAAAGTATGTTGAGAAACGCAACAGGCGAGGGATTATATCATTTAGTGGGCGGTCCAAAATTTCTGCTTTCTGGAACAATGCAATAGCTTTATAACATCGTTTATACTTTATAATGATCTTCCCAGGGGATGGAACAGATATGATACGTTCGGTTCTGTTACAAATTATCTGAAATGCTTTATTTAGGTATTGCGGCAATACGACAAACACAGCAAAACAAAATTGCGAAATAAGCGTAGTTAATGCATCTAATCGCTGGGATGTTTTTCGTAATATTTTAGGAATAGACAATTACTTCCTTTGTTCTCTACAGTCAAATTCATTATCAATTACGTTGTAAATTTTATGCCTTCTTCACTGTTTCCATACAACTATCTATAGATAAATTTATAGTGAAATCTGTGATCTCATTATAATAATTATTCAAAATCTATTATTTAAATACATTTGTAAGTGAATGAAATTCATTATTATCAATTTCATGAACATCTTCCAATGCATCATGATTTTCATTTTCTAATAACCAATACTAGATTTAATTTATTCATATGAAGCATTAACTTTAAACGCTAACATTAATAAATAAATAAGAACTTAAATGAAAATATCGAATGCAAGACTTGCACAGCTCTTTCATACCTTATTTACTTATTTAAATGTAAAATATTATATTGAATTAATAAATATATTAACATAATATTTAACCGTTCATATTTAAGTTGACTTTGAGTGAATATTCCTGCCTTAAATTGTTTATCAGAGTTTGGAATAAAACTTAAAGACAATTAGAAAAAAAATGTCTATACTTCTAATAGAAACTTTTTGGTAGTGACCAATTTTTCCACCAATTTTATTCAACAAGTCTAGAATAGAACACTGTGACCGAAGTAGCAATAGTTTTATTTTTGTACAATTTAAGTGAGTATTGTACGTAGTCAAGATTACTGAAGTTTGCCAATAATTCAGTCTAATACTATGCATAGCCGCACCTGCAAAGCTAATTTTAGTTATTCAATGTCCTTCTCTATGTCTCAATAATTGACTTGAACTCTTAGATTGATTTAAGGGACGTAGTCCGAGGGATTAGCTGAGGTTAAATCCGAATCCAACGTTGACCCCTCCCATCAATTTTGACTTACTAAAAACTAGTGCATTCAATTAATGAAATTGCTCAACGCACAAGCTACGTTTCTAATTGAAATATGTTCTGCTATTGTAATGCATCTACCCAGTGGCGTACCCAGGGGGCATGGTGGAATGTCCCCCCCCCCGTCAGGTTTCCAAATTTAATTTTGACTGGATAAATCAAAAATTTTTTCGTAAAAAAAATTGAAAAATTTAAAATCTAGGATCGTGAAATGCATTTTCAGGGTATATTTTCTCAATATTTTTAAATATTTTTGCGAGCTTCGCCCCGCATTAGGGAATAACAATGATGTCCCCCCGTCAGAAAATCCTGGGTACGCCCCTGCATCTACCAATAGGTTTATGAATCCAATGTAAATAAAAACTAGAAAAAATTTTAGTATTTTGTTTTTGCATTACAATGTACCGGGCGTTCTTTAGTAGGTAATGGTGTTCTGCACCATGTTTCAATAGCAACGCGTTCCAATTAACTCTATTTATAAAACAAACTGAAGTTATCAGAATAACTTAACTTCCTTGTAGTTATTGAACTTATAATTCGATTCCTTTCCGTTAGATAATTAGTAAATTATTACACAACACAGAAAAATTGCATAGCGTGAAATGTCATAATTAAATTTCTATATTGTGACTGTGGTATTTTTGAGTCAAAATGAGAATTCATGTCCTAGTTACCTACCTAGAATTGGCTCGGCATATGATGTCCCCATAGCATTAGTATAAATTTTCTCTGTTAACGAATTCATTTAATTTATAAAATTTTACTAATTTTTATAATATTTAATCTTTCTGTGCTTCATATCAAATAAATCTATTTGCCACTGGATAATGCAACCCCCTTCCACTTAACAAAATGTTTTCTAAAAAAACATTTTTAAATTAAATTTTGTAAGATGCTAAAACAATCCTTCCTCTTCAAAATAAAGCCTTTTGATTTTGGTGACATCATCATTTTCAATCATAGGTTGCGAAAGAGTTAATATTTTTTACATTTAGGGCTTTTTCAATAAGCTAATTTTCTTGATGCTTTCTGACTTGACAAATATACTCCTGGAGGGGGGGGGACACATTAGTAACTTCATATAAATACTCAACATGACATAAAAAAAAAATTTGAAGAAAAATTGACAAAATTTTATAGCAACAGAACTGGTGGGTGCAATTGCTTCAAATGTTGTCAGAATACTTGTCAATCTACAATTTGCTCTTCACATTTTCCCAGCATATCAAAAGCAATCTACTTGCAAGAAACTAGAAACCTAATTTGTCAATGGATGCATAGAAATCAATTTTTAAAACGTTCTTAGCAGTGGAACAGATTTGCGACAGGGCTGAAAGCAGTAAACCAAGCAAAAAGTGTCAGCAACTTTGGCAGGTTTCAAATAGCATAAAAATCAACACATTGTTCTTGAAAATGTAGTGATATTACTATATTTTAATCCATTGTATTTAAAAATATTGTTTTTTAAAAAATAAAGATGTTATATATTTTTGTAGCTATATTGTATCTTGCTGTGCTTAGCCTTTCAAAATGTTTTTTCTATCTATTTTTCATGAAATAGTTAAAATGTATCACTTGAAATCAACAAGATGAATATACCTGCAGAAACCTGCTAAACCGATTGCATCTCTGCTATTTGTTGCGGATGTATACCACAGTCTCCCATAACAGAAATAAAAAACACTAAGCTTAACCCATCTTAGTTGCTTTTTAAGCAGTGAACTCCACAAGCAGAAAGTAATATTTTACCTGGAGTTAGCACTTAATAATTGAACCCTAAGCAATCCAGGGATTTTTGAACAATTTTTATGATCCCATGAAAAATTCTTAAACTCTTTACATTACATTAAAATATGTTCCCAAATAGACCCACCCATACCTCACGGTTTTCAAATTTAGTAGGTTTGGAGGAAATGTTTTGTAAAAGTATAAAAAGGTTTTTTCCTTTAATATAGAAGCCACCTTAAGCTTTTTGTAGGGAACGGGATATAGCGAATTAAGAACCGAAGGTGACACGTAAAATATATAAGCTTTCAAAGACAACATATACGAGCAACTTCTTCTCTTGCTGACTAAAACATAACTTAAAAGAATAACTGTTCTTCTTTCAAACTAAAATGCGCCAGGAGAGTTTAGTACTTATCAGACTTGTCAACGAGGCGAGCCTGAGCAGAGTATTGGATATACAACGAGCCCAAAACGAGCCGTTTTTAAGCAAACCAAATTTATAGTGCTGCTTGTTAATTTGATTGTGCAGATTTTTCTTATTTTTCATTCAATATTCCTTACTTTTAATCTTATTTTAGAAATGTTTATTAAATAATAGGAAGAGCAATTGAAAAAATTCTGAAAACACAATATTTTTAAAAAAAATACCGAGCTGAAATGAGCCTAATTGAAAGATTTTTTGGGGCGAGCCGAGCCGAACTTACGCAAAATTTAAACGAGTCGAACCGAGCTTAGAAATTAGGGCTCGTTGACAACATAGATGGAAGCAGGTTGGTTTGACCGGTATTAACCGGTACCGGTCAACTGGTACCGGTTGGGTCGAAAATTTCGTGAAACCGGTTGACCGGTTTTTTTAAGTCCTCCACAAACCGTGGCTGTCTGTAGGACAGAATTTATATCTCCGTTTCAAGGAAAGAAAAAGGATTTTTACTAACATACTATAAGAAAAAAAATATAATTTCATAAATATTATATGCATGTAGACAGGTGTAAGCTTTAAATATAACGTATATAGCTATATAGTATATATAAATGAAACGTTTAAAAAACATAAAAACAAAAGGAGAAAACGATAACATTTAGAAAATGAACACATCAAATTTCTGAGTTGGGGTGTGCTAGTGTAGAGTGTGGAAAAGGAAACCCATCCTCATCTACTAGGTAAGATAAATCAATCCCATTTTTTTTGAATACAGATTCACTCTTGTTGATTGCGGTTGAATGTGGTTCCACATTTTCTAGCAAGGGGGCTATGCCGGTCAGGACCCCAGATCCCCTTCTTTGAAAACGCCCCTGGTTCGTTGTAACTGTTCTGCTAGTAAAATATGGGCTTAAAAAAATTTCAGTAGAAAAAATTGCTAGTTTTTTTGGCATCCCTGCTTTATTTTTGCTCGACCGCTACCGATAAATTTTTAGCTTCAATAACCGGTTCAACCGGTAACCCAACCGGTTTGGAAATAAAACCAGTTGCGTTGGGTTGTTAAAAATGTCGACCGATTCCATCTATGGTTGACAAGTCTGCATAGTGAACACACATTTCTTATAGTTATTAAACGTTTCATTCTACTATGTAATATTAGTATTGGTTTGTTATTATTTGTACTTATATTAGCCTATATATTATGGCAGGACTACAATCAAGCCAATATTTTCTAATACATGTATGTTGCTTGTGGCTTGCCGAGTTCCCATGGCTTTGCTTAAAAAATTTCTTTTCGTCACGGACAGGTTCATTGCATGGGGTACATATAAACTCAGTTGGAAAGTCATGCGCAATTTCATAATTTTCACCTTGTCAGTTTTAACTAATTCGCAATTCTGTCAAACTATTAAACTAATATAAAGCAGAAAACATCGCAAGACCTTAGCAATTGCACAGTGTTCATTGGTTCTCCCACCATATTATGCCATTTAAGAACCTCCAGTAGTTTAACATTGTCGGTATTTCTTGAAATATCAATCGGTGAGAAAATCAGTAATCAATTTCTAAACGAAATGATTGCATGCATTTCACTTTATTTCAGAAATTGCCAATTTTAACTTGATTTTGAAAAGTGTTAATTTTGTCTATACAGTATAGCCCTGATTTAGCGCAATTCTTTGTACAAAGACAATTGTTGGCGCTTAACCGAGATGGGCGATAAATCGGGGTTAAGCATATTATAGTTGTAAATGTTACACTCTTACACGCATGACTATTCCCACTGTCCATTACTATTACATGTAGCAAAATTATAGAAAAAACTATTATTCTAACTTCAAACTACGCAGGAAATTTTTTCGTTTCTTGAAAAAATGTTTGTAACTTAAAATACACTTTAGTACACATTTTTAAAATTACATTTAAGTACTTTCCCAATATNGTAACTGTTCTGCTAGTAAAATATGGGCTTAAAAAAATTTCAGTAGAAAAAATTGCTAGTTTTTTTGGCATCCCTGCTTTATTTTTGCTCGACCGCTACCGATAAATTTTTAGCTTCAATAACCGGTTCAACCGGTAACCCAACCGGTTTGGAAATAAAACCAGTTGCGTTGGGTTGTTAAAAATGTCGACCGATTCCATCTATGGTTGACAAGTCTGCATAGTGAACACACATTTCTTATAGTTATTAAACGTTTCATTCTACTATGTAATATTAGTATTGGTTTGTTATTATTTGTACTTATATTAGCCTATATATTATGGCAGGACTACAATCAAGCCAATATTTTCTAATACATGTATGTTGCTTGTGGCTTGCCGAGTTCCCATGGCTTTGCTTAAAAAATTTCTTTTCGTCACGGACAGGTTCATTGCATGGGGTACATATAAACTCAGTTGGAAAGTCATGCGCAATTTCATAATTTTCACCTTGTCAGTTTTAACTAATTCGCAATTCTGTCAAACTATTAAACTAATATAAAGCAGAAAACATCGCAAGACCTTAGCAATTGCACAGTGTTCATTGGTTCTCCCACCATATTATGCCATTTAAGAACCTCCAGTAGTTTAACATTGTCGGTATTTCTTGAAATATCAATCGGTGAGAAAATCAGTAATCAATTTCTAAACGAAATGATTGCATGCATTTCACTTTATTTCAGAAATTGCCAATTTTAACTTGATTTTGAAAAGTGTTAATTTTGTCTATACAGTATAGCCCTGATTTAGCGCAATTCTTTGTACAAAGACAATTGTTGGCGCTTAACCGAGATGGGCGATAAATCGGGGTTAAGCATATTATAGTTGTAAATGTTACACTCTTACACGCATGACTATTCCCACTGTCCATTACTATTACATGTAGCAAAATTATAGAAAAAACTATTATTCTAACTTCAAACTACGCAGGAAATTTTTTCGTTTCTTGAAAAAATGTTTGTAACTTAAAATACACTTTAGTACACATTTTTAAAATTACATTTAAGTACTTTCCCAATATATATGTTCAGAGCTATGGCTTGCGACTTCAACATTTCCTAAAGAATTTTTTTTGAAAATGTGGAAAACCGGTTTGTCTTTTCGAAAGGACACCGGGCTAATCAATGTTAGGAAATCAATTATTTTTTACTGCTTCACCTTAGATACAACTTCTGCAATAAATATGTCCGAAACATTGCTCAGAAAAGAATTCACATTGCCAAATATAACAATGCGATATCATATAGTGGCTAAAATATGCCTTATTGTTTATGATGAAGCCAAATCAAAGTTTGGGGAATCGCTGTACATGGTTGGCGTAAATTTTTTACTAGTAATTGCTTCGTGCAGGCCAATTTGGACGGTAAATTCATCTTGGCGCTAAACGAATTTATACTATATTTTAACGGATCGACCTTATTGAATTTTGTGTTGATAAACTATAAAGACTCAAAAAATAAAAAAGCCTAAAATCATTTCCTGGCATCACATTACATTTTTCAAAAAGAACTTGCAATGTAATTAAAAAACGCTTAATTTGTCGCAATATTTGTCGTAGATATTCAAATATTATTTTAATGTTCTCAAAGAATGAAAGCATGGATATAGCGCTCAAGAGAATTTGGATTTGCATTATCTTATCAGTTCTCAGATTTTATCAAGATCTTTCCCACTGACGATTAGAATGTATACATGTATATTATCTATAATTGATTATATATGATTCGATCCTTGCGCAACCCAGACATAAATATAAATCAAAAAATATTACTAAGTGTCATCCAGACCTGAGTAGAAATCAAAAAGCGCCCCAGTATTTTTGTATGTATATTGCCAAATTGGCACTCATTATCTCATAGTAACGGAAAACAAACTACAAAATCATGCTTCTAATATCGTTTATGCTAAAAGCAATGTGTTTGTCTTTGTATCTATTATATTTTCAATACTATTCTTCTTGATAAATTGTTCGAAAAAAATCATGCAAAGTGGTGTAATGGAACTGGTGCTGTGGGACTCTACTCTCTAGATTTTCAAAATCGTGTGAACTCCTAAACACGGAGTGTGATTACTGACACGTGCTCTGCAAGGAATAGATTCTAGAGAAATCAAATACCTATTTACTAGGTACACAATTATGATTGGTTAGTGGAAAGTGAAGTAGCACTAGTTGAAAATGGATATTCGACGAGAATATATGAACGTGAGGTCCATGTTTATATTTAAAAGTCTATCCTCAATGATGAACTGCTGTGTAATGAAGCATGTTATTTACGTTTGTAGTAAAAATATTGTAAGCATTTTCTTACGGTTATTATTTTGTGCTTATCTATGCAATGAACTTTGAAAATTTCGGTTTTTCTTAGAAATTACACTAGTTTATAAATATTATCAAAAGTCTCTTGAAATTATTAGAAGAGAATCAGTATATATCACTCATCGATTGAGTTTTAATTTCTTAAGACATTTCAGCCTTTTGAAAGCTTCGTATAGCATATTCATCTTTTGTTCCTCTATGTCTTACAAAATATGTATCATTAATTTCAAACTTTACAATACAACAAAACAGAACTAATTTAAAACTAAATGAGGTTTACAATTTGAAATTTAATAGGGAAAGATTGTTTTGCATTAAGGCAAAAATTGAAGAAAAATAGATGTAATTCAAGCTAATACCCAAGCAACAAGAATTCATGGGCAATTGGTGGCCTATTGTTTTATTCATTATTGTCAATTATTGGTTTTTTTATCCACTGTGCCTGGGCTATTAATGGCTCAGCCATATATCAAACAATAAGCCAATAATAAAGTTTTCTTAAACAAATTCAAATGATTTCAAAAAAATATTAGCAAATATTTTCAAATGTTTTTACATTATAGCCAAAGAATATAAATTTGTTTTGTAATAAATTATAGTTTGTGTAAAAAATAATATCACCATAGTGATTGCAGTTAGTTTACATTTGTTTGTTTTATGTTCTATAGAATGTTATTCAATAAAAAATTTGAGTATTGTATTTTGTATCATATGAAAAATTTTAGAAAAATAGCTTAAAATGTCTTCATTATTGGCTCAAACGCCAATAATGGGCAACAATGGAAACAATTATGGGCCATGATGATGGTCCATAAATCCTTGTTACTTCGGTATCGAGTTGGTTTCGATTACTCGAGTCGAGTTTACGTACTCACAGGGGTCTAAATGTTAATTTTCATAACAACCCCTAGTTTATGTAATATATTTTCCTCAACAAATATTGTTTAGATACTTTTTCTTGGCTTTGTTGGATTACTCACATATATTATTATTGGCATTTTACCAAAATATCCCAATGCTACAGAAATATTAATTGTAATTTACATGGTGTTTTATACTTTCGCAGAAGGAAGAGAAATGGTTTCAGGCTCTCATGGACTCCTGCGAAATGCAAAAATTTGGTCAGATGGGGGTTGGAACAGATTGGATTTCACTATAATAGTTTTGTTCTGGGCAGGATTTGTATTGAGATTTACCAGTTTTAGAAACTTAGCTCGACTTTTTTACATATTTGACTGCTTTTCAGCTTACATGCGAATCTTATATATTTTTACAATACATCGGCGGTTGGGGACTTACATATCAATAGTGTTTAGTACGGTAATAATCATTACTAAAATGAGAAAAAGTTTTTAAAGTCTTTTGTTTTGCATGTAACTATTTTATTACCTCCTGTTAAATTTGAATTTTTATCAAAATATTAAATTTTATTTTTCCCACATTAAACTTAACCTTAACACTAGAAAGGCTGTGTTCAGATTTCAGTGTTTGATCTCATATTACTTGCCAACTATGCGTCATCCATGATGAAATTCTACGACATTTGTAAATGCTGCAAGTTAAATGCCTGAAGTGGTCAGAATTGACCACCTTCAGACCCACTGTGCAAAATGGAATAATAGTATCAGGCTTTCCAGTGTTAAACGAATGGTTTTGAATTAAGTGAAAAAACTGTTTTTCTAGTCTCAAACAATGTATAAATCCTGATATATTGATACACTTCGATTGATGGGAATGCTCGCATTGAATGTTCTAGAGTGCATTGCTGGCAGCCACTAAGCTAATTGAAAAGATTCCCTATTTTATGCATTTTTCATTTGAAATTTTTTATTGTTTGAAATACTTTTGAATTGTCTTAAAATCGTTGAATTATCAAGAAGCTTAAATCCCTAGGGTATTTTGTTTTGTCTAGATAGACCAGCCAATCCCAATGCGGCGTGCCGTGTGCAAGGTCAGACATTAAGACACTGATGGAAAGCAATGTCTTATGATGCTTTTTAAATTTTGGCTATCTTTTTTCTTGAGTTATAAGTGTTTTTATTTTTATTAAGGAAAAAACAAAAACTTTATAAAATCCATGGGTTGAAATACTACGTAATTTCAAAGAGTTTATCAAATCGTTTATATTTTAGGCTGAAATATAATTATTGTAATTAGTAAGTCTTCAACACTACTATTATGAACATATTGACAGCGTGTTTAATGAAATTCGTAGACTAGATTTCCCCTCTAAAATTCAGTTTTTATCATTTAAGCAATTTTTGTTTTGTAATTTTAAAGGATTTTGTAATTTTTTATTAACGCATTCAGTTAAGTGCATTCTATCTTCCTTAACCTTGATAAATCAAAATTTCTCTCTTATTTATCACAATTTGTCAGATGTTTTGAATTAATACTAGTCCTTTAAGTTATTTAGTCAAGATATCAGGAGTGTTAATATTAAGGAAAACTAGAAAAACCTATGAAAAATATACACAATGTTTCATCAAAGGAACACATTTTTCAAAGCCTAATACACACGTGTATATATATAAATTATATATATATATATATAAATTATATATATATATAATGTAAATAGATTTAATTTTACTTAGATTCCCGCAGTGCTGGAATTCACAGTAGTTTGGATAGTTTTTATGCTAAGCTTTGGAATTGGTCAGTATGCAGTTTTTTATCCACAAAGCCAGCCAACTCCATATTCTCTATTAAATGTCATATACTACCCATTTTGGCAAACATTTGGAGAGTTGCATTTAAAAGATGCTGAAGGCGTAATAAATACCAGTAAGTTTTTTTAAGCGTTTAAGAAATTTTAACAAATTCAATTAATAAATATTGCAATATCTTAGCATCTAACTGCACAGGACCTGATTGTCCATTCCTACCTGAAATAGGGATCATGTTTTTGATTGGATACACAGTGGCAGGGAACATTGTATTGCTCAATCTCTTAATAGCAGTTTTCAAGTAAGAATTTATAAAAAAACTAATATTGATTTATGTTTTTAGCAATATTTATGAGGATATTCGTGATAAGGCTGATCTTCTATATTGGTCTAATTTACTAGAAGCCGTTGAAGAATTCAATAAACCCCTCCTGCCTCCCATTCTTAGACACATCTCTGTGCTAATTCGGAGAGCATGGAAATTTGACACAACCAGACAAAATGGATCGATTGTATCTACTGAAGGTAAACGATCTAAATAACCGTCTACAAAATTACTATACCTCTTAAAAAATGCGCCCATAACAAGGTTAGATACGATGTCACTGTTTGAATTGCTCTAAGAAATTTGTAATGTTCACTAAACTCAGATTCGTCTCAATATGGTGTCAGAAAAAACAAATACAATTAAATGAAAATTACCGTTGGATTAAGTTCATCCCTTTACGAACAACATATTTTACAATTATGGGCATAATGTTTTCAAATTTATTTTACTTTGATATTAGGGCAAGTGTTGCAATAGGAGAACCTTTAGTTCATTTGCATAATTTGCATAAACAGCAATATAGATTCACAATATGTTTTACCAATGTCTTCTGTAACATGTTATATATATATATATATATATATATATATAATAATGATTAATATTTATTTATTTAATTAGGTTCGTTTACCCTGGATACATAATTTTGGGGCAATGCCAAAGTGTATGACTAGGTCAAGAAAAAATCGGTCTTTTTAAGTGTGTTCTAAACAATTTCTGGATGGCTTCACAAATCAATCGGGTCACGTTCGGGTCCAATTTCGAAAAAGTATGAGTTTCGAGTCGGGTCTTAGCAAAAAAATTCGGGTTGGGTCCAATATGACCGTGGTTGTTACGAGTCAGGTTTCGGCAGAATGATGAGAACTCTGTTTTTAATACAGTACATGAGATCGCAATCACCAATAAATGTGTTAATTTCCAAATTTCGCAATAGACTTGGAACACAAAATGCTAAAGTTCTTAAATTTGAAGTTTTAAATTCATTTTTACCTTCCAAATGAAATTTTAAATTTATTCAAGTTGAGACAAAGCTTCTTTCTTCCATTGCTTCCAATGACAAACTGAAATGAAATTATGGAATGATCATCAACATTGTTTCGAATGTCTTCAATTGATAGCTTGTAGAATAAAACTAATTTCGAGTTTTTTTCAATGCATGAAATAATATTAACAGGATAATGTTTAAAACTAGGTAAATATATGTCTTTATTGCATCCAATATGATGTAATTGAATTTTCTAATTGGATGGACAGAAGAAAAAATTTACCAACCAAACCATTGTTGAATTAGATGCCAAAGATTTTTTATTTTACGAATAATTTACTTCACAGAATGATGACGCCAATGATATAAGTCCATCAATAATTCCATGAATATTTGACAAATTTTTCACATTATGTTTGCAATTGTAAATGAAAATGGTTCTCTAAAATTTTTTTGGATTAATTAATGTATAAAAGGCAATCATCAATTGAAGGAAGATTTTAAATTTCGGTTAAAAAATTGAGTAATGCTGATGTGATGTTGGCATTTTATTAATGTGATGAATTGAAAAACATTCCCATTTAGTGGTTAACTCAGAATAATCTGTTCACCATAAACAAGATTTGACATTGAATTCTTTTTATAAAATTAAATTTTCAAGTTTCCTCTAGAAAAGAAAATACAAAATAAAATATATTTGTTCAAAATATAATATCAAATCAATATACACTGCCTATGAAATATATATACTCTTATAATAAATGTCTTTAGGTCAGCCAACAAACTTCGTAAAAAATTTAATGCTATTCCAAGCCCACTGCTCTGATGTCTACCTTATTGATAAAGACAGAGAAAAATGTGCTAACACCGATGCGAAGATATCCAATCTCTCATTAAAGTAATTAGTTTAATATGTTGCATAAAAGTTCATTTCAATTTTATACACTAATCATAACATACCTACTAAACACCCTTCTGCAAATCTGTTGAGAGCTCATAGAAAGACTATACAATATGAAATATATTTCTCTCCTATTAGTGAACTTTTTTCATTAAGATGTAAATGCTAATAGCAAAAGGTCAATAGTGCGGATGATCCAATGGATTTTTTTACACGACTACATGATTCTTGTTATTCAAATAAATTCAAATTTCTTGTTTTATCCATTTATTTTCTAACATTCCCATATTGGGAATATTCTTATTTCTGACAAAAATCGTCATAATGAACTTTTTTCGGTCATATTTATATAAAAAATTTTCTTCTCATCTCTCACTTTTTCAAAAAAACCATAAAATACATGTACTCTAATTATAAACCGATAAAACCCGACCAGGCATTTGAAGATGCTTATAGAAAAACTAAGGACAGACTATTTCCCTCTCTGCTAATATCAAGCATTAATTACTGCATGGCGCAATTACTTTCATTATGTTCCTCTTAACCACTGAATCAGGTAGCGTCTTCAACCGCTTCTGTCCAGCGTCAGAGTTTATGCGAGACATTTTAATCTTGCGTCAATTTTAAAAACAATTTTTCGTTTTTTCAACTAAATCGAAATCCTTCAATTTTACAATTTTTATCTTCAGGTCGTTTAGTTCGAGTTCGGGTTGTGTTTGTAAAATTTTGATGTTGTCAATAATTAATTTACTCCTAACTTTAGTTCAACGTGTGGTAAGTAAAGGGTTAGTGTGATATTTACTACTACTGCAAATCTCAATATAAATCCTTTGATAGTCGATTTTATATCATTAGATGATCCTTTTTATTTATTCAAGAAATCGGTTAGTCTAAACGATATTTCTGAAAAAAGTAATGTGAATAACGCTCTCGCCATAGCTAGAACACAGCATATATACTAGTATTTTTTAAATAGATGTATCACATGTTAATTTAGACTTGCAGAAACCCAGGCAAACGTTTACAAGATCAAAGAGAAATTAGATCACAAGCTGCAATCGTTGGAAAGTGGAATAAATGAGATTTTAGAAATCTTAAAGTCCAAGCAGTAATATCACACAGTAAATTAGCTTATTTTTCAATAAATTCTTCGGCGCTTCAAATGAAATAATTTCGTGCAATTCAATTCAAAAACTGTAGTGTCATATTTTGAATGAAATTATGTTTAGAAAAATTTTGTAGTAATAAAACTAAATCTCAACTTACATATAAATTTGAAAATGTATTATAATGATACATGGCATATCGTATATTCATATGAATCTTGAGAATTTTGAAAAGATCATATTAGTGATAAATTTCGTTAATACAAAAAAAAGCCGCTACAATCAATTCTTATTGAGAGTTTTTGTCTGGTATTTGACTATTGCATACTAAATAATTAATCTTTTAAAGACTTTTTATGTATTTTGCAAAAATATAATTGACTTGCAAGTTGAAGTGCTGGTGATAACTTAACATAATTTTATAAACCTAATGACTAACAATTTCGGATAAATTATGAAAGTTTGTTGGAATCTTCGACATTATAGGTTAAACGCTGACGAAAAATAAATGAAATTGAAGCAAATATCGAGTTGATATATATATA
>CABFPE010000007.1:1265574-1290356 GCA_900660155.1 Hofstenia miamia | reverse complement strand
TGGCCAATTCACTGTTTTCGTGTTTCATAGTTTAACTAATTATTTGAAGATATTGTCCATATTAATGGTAAATAATAGGCGAATTCAATTTTAAACAGGGAAAAATATTTAGGCGCTTTATCTTAATCAGTGCCTTCCGTACACCCCTAGCGATATATAAAAATAAACCCCCTCGTGATTTTAGCATATATTTTATATTTCATGCATATTTTAAGCAACCTTTATGTTAATGTTAATAATTGTTAGTTTCCTTTAAAAAAATCATATTTAGATGCGTTATCAGTGTATTTATGTGAATGTAACCCAAAACAATGTTACAGCATCTCATTTATCACCTTTAAATATGGGTAAGAAATGCGAGTTAACTTCTGAAAAGCGAGCACAAATTCAGGTTTTAAGCCAAGAAAATATGTCTCAAAGGGCAATAGCTGTCAGACTCCATGTGGCACAATCAACTGTATGTAATGCCATCAAAAGGATTAAAGAGATTTCTTGCTACAATTTATATATATATATATATATGTGTTTGTGTGTGTTTTTCTGTTTTACATAAAATTTAATCAAATATGAAATACTCCGGAACCAAATTTAATAATTTAGCTTTAGAATATTTAACATAATCGGAAAAATTTCAAATATATATATATATATGTACTTTGAATACAGTATCTTGCACATTATAATTTGCTTGATTAAGAACCCACAATTATTAATGCAATAACAATATACTGGAATTAAACATTAAAGTATCTACTAATATGTCAACTTAAAATTTTTAATTTCCTACTTGTTTGTGAATTTTGATTAGCAATGGTTCATTTAATTGTGAAATTAAAACTTCCAAACTTTTATACTTATATTAAAGAGGAATGAACAATTTTGAACAAAAATGAAAAGTTAGAGTGGATAAAATACTTCACATCATAAATGGAAAAGTTCCCATCTCTTGGAAGATGACATCTAGCATTTGAAGATTCCAAATAGTTTTTTTTCATATCATTAAAGAGAACAATGTAGAATATTGAATTATCAATACTAATTGCCAGAAAAAACAATTCAGCTGAGCGCACAAAGTACATATCATGCTTCTAAAACTTTTATGCATAATTCTTAAACAACAATCAATTTTAACATAATCAATTAATTTGTGAGTCATATTTATTGTGAAGAAAGTTTTTTTCTAAGACAAATCTTTTAAATAATATGCGCATTAGAATCCTTGTAAATTTTTATAATATTCTTTAAAATTACAATTTGAAATGAATGCGCTATATAAGTTTTCTAAACAAATAAATAAATAAATTACTAGCTGCAAATTATTTTTAATCTATGTCTTTCTATTTTATTTTGTCTTTTAATTGTTTTTTATTTACTGTTCTGTACAGCTTTTATTTTTTCTTGCTTGTCTATGTTGTATATATTGTTTAATTTTGTAAATACCTGTACAGGGCGTGCTGGTTTATGGTTTCTACCACCTAAAACTCATATGAATGGCAAAGTCTACCTTGATTTACTCAAGCAGAAGCTACCTGTTTGGATGCAAATAAGTTCCACTAAAATATTTCAGCAGGATGGTGCACCATGCCACACGGCAAAGGCTGTGAAGACGTGGTTTACTGGTAAATCCTTTGAACTCCTACAAGGGTGGCCTGGATCGTCGCCTGATCTCAACCCTATAGAAAATTGCTGGGCAATCATGAAAAGGAAGGTTAGTGAGAAATGCCCAACATCATACGACTCACTCTGTGAAGCCATAAAGCTGGTTTGGGTTTCAGAAATCACTACATCATATTGTGAGACACTTGTTTCCTCGATGCCATCTCGTATTAAGGCTGTTATTGCTGCAAAAGGGGGCACAACTAAGTATTAGACATTGTATTAAAGTGTGTGGTTATTTATCTTGTTTGTTGGAAGCATTTTTTAGTAATATAGTCATTTTGTTAAAGAAATATTGCATTTTTTCCAAAATAAAGCTTGTGATCGTAAACTTTTGGCCACGGTTGTATATATATATTTCATTTCCTTCATTTTGCAATGATAAAGCTATGGTCATGTAGCGAAACATGTTTGATTTTAAATATATTCATTTTTCTATGGAATATATTAAGCCTTAGCAAATTATCATTTAATCTATACATACATATATATATATATATATATATATATATATATGTGTTTGTGTGTGTTTTTCTGTTTTACATAAAATTTAATCAAATATGAAATACTCCGGAACCAAATTTAATAATTTAGCTTTAGAATATTTAACATAATCGGAAAAATTTCAAATATATATATATATATGTACTTTGAATACAGTATCTTGCACATTATAATTTGCTTGATTAAGAACCCACAATTATTAATGCAATAACAATATACTGGAATTAAACATTAAAGTATCTACTAATATGTCAACTTAAAATTTTTAATTTCCTACTTGTTTGTGAATTTTGATTAGCAATGGTTCATTTAATTGTGAAATTAAAACTTCCAAACTTTTATACTTATATTAAAGAGGAATGAACAATTTTGAACAAAAATGAAAAGTTAGAGTGGATAAAATACTTCACATCATAAATGGAAAAGTTCCCATCTCTTGGAAGATGACATCTAGCATTTGAAGATTCCAAATAGTTTTTTTTCATATCATTAAAGAGAACAATGTAGAATATTGAATTATCAATACTAATTGCCAGAAAAAACAATTCAGCTGAGCGCACAAAGTACATATCATGCTTCTAAAACTTTTATGCATAATTCTTAAACAACAATCAATTTTAACATAATCAATTAATTTGTGAGTCATATTTATTGTGAAGAAAGTTTTTTTCTAAGACAAATCTTTTAAATAATATGCGCATTAGAATCCTTGTAAATTTTTATAATATTCTTTAAAATTACAATTTGAAATGAATGCGCTATATAAGTTTTCTAAACAAATAAATAAATAAATTACTAGCTGCAAATTATTTTTAATCTATGTCTTTCTTATTTTATTTTGTCTTTTAATTGTTTTTTATTTACTGTTCTGTACAGCTTTTATTTTTTCTTGCTTGTCTATGTTGTATATATTGTTTAATTTTGTAAATACTGTACAGATAAGTTGCTTATTTTAAGGTTTGCAATTTTGTAAATATGTACAAACTAGACAATGTAGAGGAAAAGTTAAATATAGCTATTAAAGTTAAAGTTAAATAATTAGCTAAATTTCATGCTTTGCTAAAACTAATTCAATTCCTGGAAAGTCAACCAAAACAAGAGTAGTTTTTACAAGCTTGGTTTTAATTACACATTCATTTTATACTAATTTTGACATCTTTTTGTAAAATATTTTTATAAATAAACAAATAAATAAATAAGTAAATAAATATACAAATAAATGGTTCATTTATGCAGTTAGAACTGCATAAGAATATTTTATATATCGTTTACAATTATATATGAATTATATTGTTTATGAGCATAATCAAAAAATATTATTTTCAATGCACTAGACTTTTTGGACATTTTATAGTAAATTTATTACTGGAAAAGATAGTTTACTAAGAAGACAATCCTTATAAATTTTTGGTTCTCAGTATTTTGTATTGAATTGTGGATTTTAAAGGCAATTATCACATTCAACTATTGCTATGTGATCATAGATAGTTACAGCATGGAATTCATCTTAAATCAACCTGATAAAATATGTCAGGTCATGAAATTGTAGAAATAAACTAATAGGCATTATATTTTATGCCTTAATTCAACTGATATAACAGATATTTATCATACAATAAGAAAAATTATTAAATAGTTCTCAAATTTGGATGTGGTATTAGAATTCCTTGAACAATTTTTCCACTTCATCGACAAAGTCTTATAAATTATTAGTAAACTGTGCAGATATCAATGAAAAACGTTAATTTCTTGAAAAGGAGAACTTAATGATTGTAAGTAAAGTACTTTGTCTACTTCAATAGATTCTATGGAGTTTCCTAAAACAATCAAATACTTTTCAAAATTTTAAATATCAAAATCAAATGAAAAATTTACTATATAATGATCAGAAAAATTAAGTGGGTGAGAAATAGTTTTAAGAGTTTGCAATTAGAGCAATTAGTGAGTTTCAAAGGATATGGGTCGGAAAATTTAAATTCTACATTACTTTATAAGTTTTAACACTCGAACTATCTTAAGGGGTCAAAAGATGTCATCAACTTGCAATGTATGTGGCAATTTTACATGTAAGTACTACCTAGTAACTGCTCTTCATTGTATATCATGTTGCATATAAATTTTTAATGATCTTGTTATATTTTGCATTGGTGTCAATTTTGACCTCAAAATCTACTTTATGTAATTTTTTATACCATAATTCCCTTTTAATGCATCAATAATAATTTTAGCGGCATCATTTGATGAAGGCACATTAACGTCACTAAAAGTAAATATCCCAATGTAAAGCTATACTAAGGAATCTACTAATAACACCATCAATTTATTCTTTACTGACTTGAGAATAAATCTTGCATTTGCTACTTTGTGAAGATATATAATTACTAATTTTTAAGCATTTGCATTTATTGTACTGCAAACAAAATCAAAATCACATTTTGGGAAATCAATAATTGTACAAGCACAGAGTATAAATTCTCACTTGGCTTGACATGAATAATTTTTGAGACATTACTAGGATTTTGTGGTGCTGGTGGCAGAAAGTTAGAAGTCTTTTTTTATTGAATCCATTAAAGTTCTAAACTCTCTTCGTTAATTCTTCAATTTTTTTAGGAAATTAGTTCAAGAGGTTATGTTTTACATTTTTGCCTACACATTCACAACAGTTATTTAGGGCTTCTATCAGGTATTTGAAAAACCGATTAATTTTGTTGATAGATGTGACTTAGAGTTGCAAGATTATTGGAATGGTATTACAGTGTTTTCCAAAAATATAAAGCAAGTTTCCAAAAATATAAAGCAAGATTCCCAAAATATAAGCAAGATTCCAAAAATATGAAGCAACATTCCAGAAATAAAAACAAGATTCCAAAAATATAAAGGAAATTTCGAAAAAATAAATTACGATTCAAAAATTTAAAACAAAATTTCAAAAATGTTTTATATAAAATGTTAAAAAAATCGCAAATATGCAACTAAAAAAAGAGGCCATTATTTAAAAAATAAGTTAATATTCAAGATGTAATGAAAAATATTGATATTCACTATATTAACACAAAACATCACTTTTTTCCTTCAAAACGGTTTAATCTACATATATACATGTAATCAAATGCCCATAAACTAGTCATTTTGTCTACCACAAGGTGGAGTAGCATTCTCCTGCACAAATGGCGTCACTTCTATTTCACATTGTAACAATTGCAAGATTACCGGATTTTTCTGGCTATTATGATCATTTTTAGGCCATTATCAGCAAAATTGTAATTCGTGAAATTGAATAAATTTTTGTTGGGTATTCTTAGAAATATGCTTTATATTTTTCCAATCTTTCTTTATATTTTTGTAAAACACTGTAGTAGATGGAATATATTTTGAAACAAAATGATATATATATATATATATATAACATAGAACTAATGTGAGAATCAATGTGTATACTAGTAAACTTTATTAGTCGATAACGTGCTTTGATAAGGCATTTATCTATGTAGTGACATAGATTTATACTAAGTACAAAAAATTTATGTGGAGTGGTAATGNACAAAACATCACTTTTTTCCTTCAAAACGGTTTAATCTACATATATACATGTAATCAAATGCCCATAAACTAGTCATTTTGTCTACCACAAGGTGGAGTAGCATTCTCCTGCACAAATGGCGTCACTTCTATTTCACATTGTAACAATTGCAAGATTACCGGATTTTTCTGGCTATTATGATCATTTTTAGGCCATTATCAGCAAAATTGTAATTCGTGAAATTGAATAAATTTTTGTTGGGTATTCTTAGAAATATGCTTTATATTTTTCCAATCTTTCTTTATATTTTTGTAAAACACTGTAGTAGATGGAATATATTTTGAAACAAAATGATATATATATATATATATATAACATAGAACTAATGTGAGAATCAATGTGTATACTAGTAAACTTTATTAGTCGATAACGTGCTTTGATAAGGCATTTATCTATGTAGTGACATAGATTTATACTAAGTACAAAAAATTTATGTGGAGTGGTAATGAGGAAACTAAAGAAATGATTTTATCAGCCATGACTTGTTTTGTTGTGTGTGACTATTTGATTGTTTTCCAGCAGATGAATAAGGGGAAGTATTGAAGCAAATTTTCAAATAAAGAGAAAACATTTGGATTCTTAGATTTTATTTTCAAAGTAAATAACATAACTAATGTGTACTCAACGATTATAATGTAATACAGTCAGTGTAGGGAATTTAAAGAGAAAGTATGTATAAAATTTAAATATATATTATACTCTATGAAAATATACCAAGACAGGGATCTCAAATCTTTAATGATGCTGTTCTCATAATTTACGCAGTAGTTGCAAATGTCGTCTACTATTGCAGTTTTCGCATTTCGATCAATTTTAAGGATGTAAAGCCTCGCATGATTAATCTTTAAGCATTTTTGGAATAAATATGGAATAGTTAACAATAAGTAAGCCACACTCCCAGCAAAAGAAACCGTTGTTATGCGCTGCTGCAGGGCTTGCAATTTCTTATTTATCAGTCGTGTCGAAGAACAGAAAATATAGATGTATACGCTGAGATGATTCATACGCTGAGATGATTCATACGCTGAGATGATTTCTCCGCGAGCGGTTGGTCCCGCTGAGCTCTCCGTCCTACGTTCACTCGGTAGTGAGAATTTCATAACGAGTGAGCGTAGCAGAATCACGTCTGCTAAACTTCTAGCTCCCTTCAACAATCTATCAAAGGAAGAGCTTTTAACATTGCACAGCTTACTCCACACCGTTCTCGCACACGAAGAAAAGGAGGTTCCGCCGTTCAAAACTCCAGAGAAAGATGAATGGACACAAGTTTCACCGCCTAAAAAAACCGTTGCAACATCACCCATCATCACAAATTCATCCGCTTCCTCACAAACACAGGACGTACGAAAACGACGCGCCAAACGACTGCGAACAGATGCAGGTATGCTTATTTTAGGAACCTCAATGTATCGATACCTACAAGCACCCGCCCTACTAAAGAAAGACACAGTTGCAGTACATTCATATCCGGGAGCAACTATAGAAGAGATGACTGAAACAATTAAAGAATTCACGCCGTCGGACAACATTAAAAAAATACTTGTCACCGTTGGCAGAAATGATGTAATGCAACAGAAAACTGAATACACGATTTTATTTAAAAATTTAATTAACGCCTTAAAACATATTTTTAGGTCCGCTGTAATTTTTGTAGGAGAAGTCGCACCGTTTCCAGATGATAGCACGTTGAATAAAAAGATTCAAGAACTTAATTTTCTTATCCACCAAAATGCGAAAATTCTAGGGTATACCGTTTTTCACAACTTTCAATCTTTTTATTTAGGAAATAACATCAACCGTAAATTATTTGCACAGGATGGTATCCATTTCTCAAGAAGAGGATACTCAACACTAGCGCGCAAGATCAAAGAATTCTTTGATGAAATACCGCCCCGTACTCAACGCTATTTCAGCACTGCACCGCCACGTTTCAACCGCCATGCCGCTACCTTCACGTCGCCCACGTTTAAACACACGCAGCGCCAATCATTTCTTCCGCCTCATCAGTTTAATTGGCCTAATCAACGCGCACCACAGCATTTTCATAAAACCTACGCTTCCGCCCTGTAATCTCCGCCGCCAAATTTCTTCACACTAGCAGAAATTCACAAGCTAAGATCTTTCCTAACTTTCAACAATGTCTTGTAAATATTTATATTTTGTGCATTTACTAACGACGCTCAGGCTATGGAAATTTCATCATCTAAATGCTAAAAATTATTTTCATTCAAAATTTTTAATCCTTCTTTTGTTATTTAACTTATTTTATTGTCATAAAAAATATGAAACTACCCATGTTTTGAATATAAAAAGAAGAAAAGTATGCTATTATAAATTAATTCATTATTCTCCTATTAACAACAAAAACATCTTCATCGTGTTTATCAGCTTTAAAAAATTACTAAGTATCTCAATATTTTTTTCCTTATTATTAATTCTTCATGGCATTGAAAAGAACCCTGGTCCGATTTTAGATTACGATACTTATTTCGATAGATTGAATGCAAAAAATAACACTATTAACTATGTGCATATAAATTTTCAAAACCTGTCAAAGAAAAATTTTGAATTTAAGCAATTTATGTCTAATTTTAAAAATGATGTTATTCTAGGAATCTCGGAAACCTGGTTGTCGAACAAAGACTTTGATAATTGTTGGTCATTCAATAAATCATTTTGTTTGTTTAGAAAAGATAGGCAAACTAATAATCTATTAGGAAAATCCAGTGGTGGAGGTGTCTCATTATTAATACCAAAAATTTTCAAACCTAAATTACGCGAAGATATAAAGTATAGCGACGTATCTAAATTTGAAAGCTTATGGGTAGAAATATCAAATCCCTTAGGAAATGCTACATATAAAAAACAACTGATAAATGTTTCTTATTCTCCGCACAAAAAATACTCGAATTATTTCATTGAGCAATTGGAAAATGAATTGGTTTTAGCTGTTTCTGAAAATAAAGACATTATTTTAATGGGAGACTACAACATTAATTATTTGGACCAAAAAGAACGAGATAAAATTGACAATTTACTAAATATGTTTAATCTGAATATTGTTAATAAAATTACGCCGTCAAGGGTCACTGCAACGAGTAGCACGCTTATTGATTACTTCATAATGTCAGATAATGATTTTTCAAAACTTACATATTTTACAGCTGAATGTCCGTTCTCCGATCATTGCATTACTTCCATTAGCTTTATAACAACGAAACCAGTAAATTCAATAGGTAAGAAATGGACCACAATTCGGGAAAAAAATAATCATAATGTTGAAAAACTAAAATTATCGCTGACTTCTGAACATTGGCATGAAGTGTATTATGCACAAGATACTAATTCTATGATGGAAAATTTCATTTCAATCTTTGAAAAACACCTTAATATTTTCTGTCCAGAAAAGAAGATCTTAATTAACAAAAATTTTAAAAATTGTGCCTCTAAATATAATAAATCTAAACCTTGGTTAACTGATTTATCCAAAAAATTGATTATTGAAAAGAAAAATGCTTTTAAAAATTTCTTATTGACAAAATCTAGCGAAAATTTCTTAGCTTATAAAAAAGCAAGAAATTTATCAAATATTGAAAATCGTAAATCTTTTAATAAATATATTAAAAATGAATTCAAAATTTTACCAAACCAAAAGTCCAAATGGAAACTCATTCATGAGATTGCTAACTCTGCAAAATCTAAATCTACAATCATTGAGGAGATTAGAGACTCGGATGGGAACTCATTTACAAATGATTTTGACATTACTAATGTACTAAACGAAACATTTGTTAACTTGGGAAAATTTAAAGGACCCTATATCAAATATCAATCACCAAATATTAATAATAAAATACCCGAATTCATTTTTCGTTTTTCTACTACATACGAAATGATTAAAGCAATTAATAAACTAAAACCCAATAAATCTAGTGGTCCATCTAAAATTCCTTCCTGGATATTAAAAGTAACTGCCTCTATAATTGCTGAGCCTTTAAATTTCATCTTCAATGAATCCTTAAAACAGAACAATTTTCCAAATCGTTTGAAACAAGCATATATTACTCCGGTTTTCAAAAAGAAAGATGCAACTTTAGCTATTAATTATAGGCCGATCTCAATTACTTCGCCAATAAGTAAAATTTTCGAACGTCTCTTACATAATCAAATTAGTGACCACCTTTCAAAACACCAATTAATGTCAAAAACACAATTTGGTTTCCGCAAGAATTTTTCAACTGATGATGCTCTTTTGTATGCTACCGAAAATTGGCGATCATCTCTTGACTCTGACAAATTTGTTGCAGTGGCCTGCCTTGATCTTTCAAAAGCTTTTGACTCTATTAATCACGATATCTTATATAAGAAATTAGAAAAGATAAGATTTTCTGAAAGTAGCGTTAAATTAATATCAAGTTATCTAACTAAAAGAATTCAGTGCGTCAAATTAAATAATACTTTCTCTAATTGGCTCTCTATAAAAAACGGAGTACCGCAAGGTACCATTCTTGGACCGCTACTTTTTAACATATATGTAAACGACATGCAGCAACATACGAATTGTCAATTGATTCAATACGCCGATGATACATGCATTTTTAGTGGAAATACATCCTTAAATCAAGCAATAAATGATGTAGAACAAAATTGTGAAAAATTGAGTAAATATTTCAACATGCACAAATTAAACAACAACAGTGAAAAAACTGAATTTTGCATCTTGAATCCTCAGGGGAAAAGTGTATTCCTACCCAATTCTTCACTTACTTTTAATAACGCCTCAATCTCCCCTAAAGAATCCTTCAAATATCTTGGTATAACTATTGACTCAAAATTAACATACAAGCAGCAAGTAAAAGAAATTTTAAAACGCATGGCAATGAGTATTAAAACATTATCACACGTAGCTGAACATTTACCCTCTGCCATTATGATTCAATTATTTCATGCTCTAGTAATGAGTCATCTTAATTATGCAAATACACTTTTTTCAAGCTTAAATGAATCATTAGTAAAAAAACTTACAATACAATTAAAATGGGCATTGAATGTTTGTCAGAAAAACTGCTCCAAAACAAGAAATTACATTTTGTCATCTTTGCTGTTTCCAAATCAACTCTTTATTTTTAATATTTTGATAAAGTTTTTTAAAATAACAAATCAATTACCTCCTTATAATTCAATATCATTTCCAAACTTTTTTCATAAGCGCAATATAAGAACTAATCATTATACTAGCATTAAATTTCGTAAAAAAATCAAGCAACAGTCTTTTATTAATGTTGCAATTCGCAATTGGAATCGATTACCAAGTGAAATTAAAATGATTAAGAGTGCAATTACGTTTAAAAGAAAATTAAAAGCATTTATGTTGAAGGAAAAATTCATTTTGGGTAAATCATGGTTAGGATTCAAATTTTACAATAAAGATTATACAATAACACGCAATTAATTTCCATAGCCTGAACAGAACAGATTTTGTAGTCCTATTTTTTTTTGTAAATATAGTTATTTGTTATCATTCTTGACGCTATTCAGATAATAACCAGTTTTGTAATTGAAAATATTATCTGAATAAAGAATATCTTATCTTATCTTATCTTATCTTATCTATTACTGACTGCATAGCAAATGGAATAAAAATTGTCATAAGAAGTTCTGTTAAAGAATTTAAAGCAATGGAATATTCTTATAATACTATTGGATAATCAAAATCGTATCCTCTGTTAATCATTGTTTCAAAAACTCCAAAATTACAATGTATGCTTAAATCAAATATCACCCATCGAGAATCTTTATTAATAAACTCCCATTTTGATTTCACAGCAAATAAAATTCTAGTAGCTAATACAGCTGCAGTTGAAAACAATAATAACAAATCGATTTCTGAAACAGAGTACCAGCAACTGACTAGCAGATGCATTGAAATTGATTAGAATTAATCTCTCTATAGCAAGAGATACAAGTATAATTGGAGAAAGGAATTGATTTAAGCCACGACAAAAATTGATTATTTTGAAAAGAAATGTGTAAGGAGGGAATCAAATGCTGCTCCATGTGTTACATATGTGAGTGTAGGCCCAAAATGTATGCGGGAAATCCAACCTCTATTATTATGAGAATCATTCCGATTAAAAGATTTATGTCATCCACTAAAGTGCTGAGAAAAAACATAAATAATTGATATTTTCTTGAAAAAAAATTTTATTAAAAAAGTATGCGGCAGCGAATAGATTAAATGGAATTTCAAAAAACCCATTAAGCACAACGGATGCATATATTTGTAATGTATATCACATAGTAAGTGTTATATATTAAGTGCTGGTACTTGTAGCGTGATTTCAGATATTAATTTTTCCAATTAAAATTTTTACAAACAACTTTGGGCAATTGAAACGACTTCCAAACATGTTTAACAAAAAAATCTGATTCTGCCTAAAAAATATTCATGTTATAAATGCCAGATTTGAAAATAATGAGTAATTGATCAGTTTCTTTTAAATCTTAGCAACATAATCTTAGAAGAGAAATAGGCTACTTTAGCAAATTCTATGGATGGAAATTAAATCAATAGAAGACTTTAGTCTTACAAGCAATATTCTAGCAAAATAGATGTTTACAATATATAGGAGTCTATCAATCTCTTGTGTAACACTTTCTGGTAAAATATTCCTTAGAACACTCAATGTTTCATCAAATTTGCAAGTTTCATATAAACATGCATTTGATTTTTCATATGGTATACATATTTATATATATATATATATATATATATACAAAGATGTAGATGTTAAAATCATTTATTTAGGAGGTTTTAAAGAGAAAAAGATCCAAAACTTGAAGTTTAAAAGAGATGAGCAAAATATTTAATAGAATTAAACGAGATAATTTTTTTTCAATTTTTCTAAACGCATACCAAATTGGTAAAGTATAAAGAAGAGCCCAATAAATCAGTATAATATAAAGATTCTTTTTTATTTGGAAGTTAATATTGAATGAAATAGTTCCTATGATAGAAATAAAACACATGTTACATGATTTCAATTTCTTTGATATACGTTCAATCTAAGACAAATTATTTGAAATGGTAACGCCAGGATGTTTAACAGAAAATGAAGAAACTAATTTTACATTAGTATTTAGCTGATGAGTGGTTACTGGAGACATTACAGTAAGTAGTTAAAATTTATCAAAGTTAAATTCCATTCTGTTTTCATTTACCCACAGCAACAACAGGCTAAGGACTGATTGTAAATCAGTGCATTTTTTATCTAGATAAGATAAGATAAGATAAGAGAATCTTTATTCAAATAAATGTTAACAATTAAATAACTGATAATTTATTTGAATAGCGTCATTAAATTCACAAAAACACATATATACAATTCACATAAATTACAAAAGAAATCTTGCAGGCTATGGATAAATTACTGTTATCTTTGTATCAGAAAGAAAAGACATTGTATCAATATATTGATCAGGCAAATCACTATGAAATAAATATAAAGCAGAGGTAAAATACAGATCCTTGTGGAATACCACTAGTAACATGAAGCAACTCAGATTTCCTGTTCTTTATAATAACCTGTTGATTTCTATTGCATTAGTATGATGAAAGTAAATTTAAAAAGTATGTCGAATATTCAAACTACTAAGTTCATCTGAAAGGAGTTCATATTGACCTTTATCGAAAGCTTTACAAAAGCCAGAATATAATATCATGCGTGACTTATTTTCATTAAAATCAAACGATCAAAATAAGAAGTTGAGTTACTATTGAAATTTTTTTAACAAATCCAAATTGAGAATGTGTTAATCTTTCCTTAATGATAGGAAAAGTGCATCGAAAAAAATCCGTTCAAACAGTAATGATATTTTTAAAATATGTAATGCATAAAACGATCATACCTATTTATATTTTTTGATCCACGATTGTGTAACGGGTAAATATAAGAAGAAATAGGGTTAAAAGCATGGCTCGCGGGTCATGTATGGCCCATGTCCAGCTCTGATATGTATTGTGGTTATTACTACCTCAATTTGAATTACTGTCACATATTTATCACTTTCCTAGCTAATTAATTCAATCACATATTCAAAAGAATGGTTTATTTATCTTTAAAAAATCCATACTCATATATTTCACTTCATTAAAAAATTTTTACAACACATCTGCTCGTAAAAATCGCTAATTCAAGTGAATTACATAAAATACACTAGCAATGAAGTTCTTATATAGATAGTCTATAGTTTTTTAACTACCTTTTGCGCCACGACTTCTGAAGATACACACGCAGGTGCATTTTACTGGAACTTAGTTGATCACTTTGTATAACAAGCAACTGTTGAGGGTAGTTGTCATTCCCATGGGCTTTAGAACTTCAGATTACCTGAACATATGTTCTCAAAGAAATTAGAATTTTTTAAGAAATAAATAAATAGTTCCTTTTTTAAGTGAATCTAGGAACAGCAAACACTTTAGTAAAAATTTTCATCATTACAAGAGAGTACTTTCGCTAATAGAGGAATCAATATTGTACGATTTCCCAACTGCCTAAAAGTCTTAGAGATAATTGAAAATTTTGGAAGCGGTTTGTTTTTTTAAAACAAATGCGAGAAAGCATTGCCGTGTTTATACAGAATTCCAGCCTTATGCACATACCTATTGCAGGTTGATGCGTTTTTAATGTTAAAACATTGCCATATTTCACTACTGTAGCTGAAGCATTAAAGACGTAAAAACAGCTCGAAAGATCTTGATATTGACAATGTATTGACTTATGGCAACCTTCCTAACTCTATAGTTCATTCGATTTGAAATGCAAAATTCTTAAACGCGAACAAATATGCATGACATATAATGCTCAGGACAAGGGCCGCGTAGGTCTTGATCCGAGATATTGCAAAAAATGAACAGAAAATTGGGTTGACATTTAAAAAATTGGCAATTATGCAACAGTTGACACAAATCAATCAAAGTGCAGTGAATGCTACATTATTCATAATCTTTGTGATGAAGTTATAAATTAGTACCATTGATCTTCTAAAACTTAATTTAAGTTTTCCATTTACGTGTGTTGTCTAACATTACCAACTTTGGTCTAGCAAATCGAAAAATTAAAAAAAGTTTTTTGGCAATGATCATATTATGGACCGACTTGGTTTCAATTTAGGTGAGACCCGCAGGTATTGGGGCAGGCCTATATTTTCAGCACATCTCGAACTCTACAGATGCTCCAAAATCAGTAATCGCTTAACCTTCAACAGTATGGTTATAATTACATCCTTAAGCAAAGGTGAAAAATTGATTTTGCATTTTTTATCTTTCAATGCGATTTTTTAAGATGCTAAAGTATTATAAATGTCTTAATTTAAAAAAACAATGTGTACAAGATGTACAAATGTTTACTGTTGAGTGCTAAATGCTGAATAAAATGTATTCTTGTTTACTGTGCATAATTAATAATCAAATTCTTCCGTTTAAATACTACATTGTTTAACTAAACAAATTCACCGGAAGACCTTAACATTTACAAGAAGCTTTTTCCGCAATGAAGCGGCAAATGGTAAGAGTCTTGATTTTCAATGTTATGTTTAACTTTCATGAACGTAAAATAGTAAGACTTTCAAAGATTTTTACTAGAAAATCGATAAATAAAATTTTAACGACAAAGTTAGTTCAGCTCAAGTATATCCTGTATTTCTAATCTCTTCAAATTAAAGTCTCTTCAATTATTCTGTTCAAAGAATTTATAAGTATAAGACGATACTAAAAATGTTATAATAGTAATATACTCAATGTTGGAAACGTGCCTTGATTTTTTGGCACGAGCACGGCATGAAAAGACGGAGTTAAGCACGAGCCCGGCACGGAACGGAAGTCTATAACAACTTCGTTGATTTTATAAGCAATCTTAGGTTAAACCTGTATGAATGAAAAGTTTTTGGCAAGAAATTGGCAAATTAATCGATTTAGAAAATCAAAATAACAAATATGTTTTATTCGTATTTTAATGTGAGCACGACCACAAAAATTTCTGTAAAAATGGGCTTGAGCACGACACGAAATTAAGCACGGCAAGGTTCCAACGCTGAATATACTATGTTAGGAATAATCAATGATTGCTAAAATGCTCTATCAGAGAAGATTAAAAAATTTAAAACTTTAATACTTTATTCTTGCTGTTAACGTATCAAAACAAGAAGGAAGTTAAGCAATGGTGTAATATATAAAAAAATTTCTTCAAAGACTTTTTAAATTAATGTGAGAGCAGAGATGGAAATGGAACGTATAGAGCATGGTAGAGCAAAGTAGGTGCTGCGCGGAGCTTGAAGCGGGCTTGGGCAAGGCATTGCAAAAGGTATAAATATTATAATTTTTAAACAATGTGTTGGAAAATATAATTTAAATTTTGAAATTTCGCATTATTGTCATATTATACTCTTTCAAAACGCAATTTAAGCATATCAATTTCAAACGTAACTTTTATTACATGATTCTAATACACTGAACTTTGGTCTAGCAAACCGAAACATAATTAAAATGAGTTGTGCCGGATTGGGTGAGGGCTTGGTGATGAATTTCCGGCCCGTGCCCATCTCTGTGTGGGGAGATCTAAATGGTACAAATTTATGTACATATACATACTTTAAGAAGAATGTTGAAACTTTTGATTTAAAAACTTTTTGATGTTAAGGTAAATACTTGCTAAAGTTGATTTTTTTATGTATTTTATAAAATTTGTATTCCAAGCAGGAAATTAATGTAAAATTCAAAATTTCGCATTAATTTTGCACTTGGCAAATAAGCAACTGTAAATATGTAGATTGTTGCCTTTATAGGTCTATTGCTTATTTCCTCTCCCATAAACCTTAACCGCGTGTTCTTTGCTGTAGCGCAAAATGTACAATACTTTTAAAACGGTATATCACATACATTACATTTGTAAATTACATATGTATAATATTTAGTCAATTGCTACATTGAAGGGGTCCTTCGAAAAACGAGAATGCTGTAAATTTGTTGCAAAAGACTTGGAAAATAAACCCGATATGTGAGTATTTTAATCAAGTACTAAACAACCATTTATGACATTCAATATTACTAAATATTGGTAGTTCTCTTTGATATAAGGAAATTTGGGTTTATTAAATAATTTCTCAAACTCGCCGTTTGTTAGATTAGTTTAGTGGAGAGATATTTTGGCGAGCAAAATACAAATTTACTTTATTTATTACCATATAAATGCATATTTATATATATATAAAGGTGCATGCTAGCTAGCAAGAAATACTGTATAATATATATATATATATATATATATATATATACTATCTGTAACAAAAATTTAAGACCAAACAATTTCCTGATGCGAAAAGAAAACTAAACAATTGAATAAATTTTTTTTGTATTTATTACGTAACGATAACAATCTCTAATGTAAAAAACATAAAAATTAATAAAGTGTACTCAAATATTTAATAATTTAAAATGTTAAAGCTATGAAATATATGCTATGGTCTTAAACTTTTGNCGTTCAGGAATAACAAAGTAGGAAACGTCATAAATGGGAACCTGAGAGCATACAGTATGGAATAATAGCAGGAGAGAGCGGTATTGAGTGTAAACCACAGGAGTACTAAAGAATGACAAGATGAGAACAATGTTAGTTTTTAGCATACAAATAATGAACGTGATTGAAGCAAAGATGACGCAAATAATTATAGGTAGAGGTGGTAAATAAGGAAATAGAGCTCGAGACTCACGATGAGAAGGGTAATTCTCAAAATACTGAGACTAGACGTTGAAGAACATAAAGTAGTTCTACTAGTAATTGAAGCATTGGCAGCAGCAAGTAAGAAGCATCAGAGTTATAACCAGGCAAAAATTTTACCTCCGAGACCCTTGCACAATACCCCGAGAGCGGTCCATTGTAATTAGTAAAATGAAGTCCCGTTCCTGCCCCTACCCGTTACATCTAAGCCATTATAAATAGTTTGGCATCAATTGCACTTCTTAATAACTCAATGGGACTCACTGTTTGATGTTAATTAAATGAACTAGTTGGTATAAGTCTGAAGATAGAAAGTACAAGAAATAATGTATACTAAATAAATTTTGCAAATTTCTTGGCCATTATACAAAAAGTTCAAGCCCGTGTCAATTTCATTAATATCTTATCGATCCTGATCTGGCCCGGCACTGCCCGTACCTGCCAAAAGCCAATTCGGTTAAGGTTCGGTTAAAACTCTAAGAAACATAAATGGAGATTGAAAAAACAAAATAGTCACTTACCGTTTTATGGTATTTTTATCGTCATAAATTTCAGTGTTTCACATGTGTTTAGAATTAAGTTGACGTCCATTTTAGCTGCGTCTGTGGAAGAAATCGGTCTGAGTGCGATGCAAATGCTCAATTATACTATCCCCAGCAAGAGCAGGAAGGAAATTCATGGACGAAATATGGAAATACGTGCAAAACCAAAACCGATGTCATGGGCGAAATGGAATTCTTAAATACCAGAAAAGCAAACATTGCAAAGGTATGTGATTTTGAATAAAAATTATAAATCGAATTATATTAGCATACCAATAAAATCAGAATATAACGCAAATCTTTCAAAAATCAGTGGGATATTTATATATAGTAAAAAATTTCTTGAAGGACTTCTGGTAAGTGCGAACACCTATAAATGGCGGATACTTTTTGAAAATGACAAAACAAATAAGGAAAGTATCGTATTTCTCAGGTAATCTTTTATTACCAGTGTTGGATTTCACCTCTAAAATACGAGCAGTATGCATAGATCCAACGTACAAGTGTAATTTTTCAAAAATTCGAAAAAATTATTCATAAAGCAGCAATAAAACAAATGACTATTTAACGTTGTAAGTCATGACGCATACATGAAGACATACATAGTTAAATGTTTTGTGATCATATATGTGCGTCGTTTCAACTGGTCAATCTATGTACACACTTCTCTAAAATCACAAGGATCTCTAATATTAATGCTAAGTGTTTGTACCTTGCAATTTATTTTATCAAATACATAAAATGTTAGTAATAAGTCTCTTACATAGATATTGATTTTTTTCGTTTTCTATTGATGCATTTTTATATTACCTAATTTACGCTTGAATTATTATGATGCTTACTTATGAGCAACAATAACAACATATAAATCCCTACGTATATATATATATATATATATATATGGACATTAACAACACAACTAAAATAAAATGTCACTAGGAAAAATGTCAGATTTCTTATTATTTCATTTTTGGTTGCTTCGCTTCAATTTCTTTGAAACTGTTTAGTCGATACCAGTTGGGTTGGTTCTTGACGTGAGGCTTAAATACGAAAATTATTGAATAGAAACAAAATTTCTACTAACAGCAAATTCAATCAGATTATCAACGTAATTGGAAGTATATGTACCTGCTAGTGTTTTTGTTGAATGAATAATCAAGCAAACAAAAAAGGCTTATAGGACATTTTGACCTATCTCCGCGTTTCTAGTGTCAATGTCATTACCATATATCTGAATTTGTATTGTAAAAATTGTTGCATAGTCTATTGCAAAAATTTATATGTTAGTTGTTTACTGCTTCGAGTTTGGTGGGGGAATTTTTTCTTCATTATATCAAAAAGTGTATAATTTTCTTTTAATAGAAACAAAATGTCGTGCCATGATGCTATGTACATATAAGGGTACAAAAGTGCTAACCCTAATTCATTTATATTATATATATATATATATATATATATAATATAAATTACAAGCATAAAAATTGAAAGAAAATTGAAGTATTTTAAAAAATGCAAGTATATTTGAAGGGAGCAAGTTTAAATTATATCTTTAAAATACAAATTATTACTTTATATTTCCATGTAAATTAATTGTAAATATCTGTGTGCATTTTATTTTAATTATTGTAGCTTAGTTTGTAGTATATGTATATCTAATTCCTTTGTACATTTTTGTAAATATGTATATATCTTATTTGTACATATGCATGATGCAAACAAATAAAGCTATTGAAGATTATGTGCATAATCATATTTTTAAGTCTTTCAGTGCATAAATAGGATTGAGTAACCAGCACATATGCTAAATATTTAAATGATTAGACTATTTCGTTCTCTACTCTATACATACGTACATATAATTCATTAACCGTGTAAAAACAGTTTTGAATTTTAGTTCATTCGTTGCCATGATGAAACTCGTGCTGAAGATCTCTACCGTTTGATGACACAGGCATGGAAAGTCACTCCTCCAAAACTTTTAATTTCTGTCACAGGTGGTGCATTAGACTTCAATATTAATGCCAAGCAGAGAATGGTTCTACGTCAAGGTTTGGTGAAACTAGCTAAGTCTACTGGCGCATGGGTGGTAACTGGCGGAACCAATGCAGGAGTAATGAAATTGGTGGGATCGGCTCTTAGGGACTACCCGAGTAAGGATAGAACCGTCATTCCAACAATTGGTATTGTCACTTGGGGAATAGTTGCAAATCGTGAACTGTTAAAAAATTCTGAAACATCTGAGAAAGTAAGCCCACGTTATGCACACTTACAATAAATTATAATAATGCATAACATGCAATATAATATCAGCAGACCTGATTTCTGGAACTTATCGTAAGTAATTAGAAAATTAGTTACAACATAAATAGAGATAATTGATAAAGATGAATATGTAAATGAAATATGCACAACTTAGAGTGAATAAAGTGAATATTTTAGGGTCTCGCGAAGTACCCTATGCCAAGGCCAGATGAGAAAGTAAAGGGAGTTCCCTTAGATCCAAACCATAATTACTTCATCCTTGTAGATGATGGAACAGTGAACCAATTTGGGAAAGAAATTTCAACGAGAGTTAATTTTGAGAAACATATTTCAACTGTGAGCATGGATGAAGAAGATTCCATAGGTAATTAAAAGTACATTATGTTAACATTTAAAATCGAAATATAGCTGTAGGTGTAATAGGTATTTCAAATTTTAATAGATATTTTCGAGGTAGGCAATATTTATATTTATTAACACCATTGGATAATAATATAATCAGACTATCTTTTGAATTTATGTTCAATTTGATTGGTACTCACAATTTTGACGGTTCAATTGGACCCGACAAGCACCACAATTTCGTTGTCTACGGGATAAGTCATTTTTATAATTCGAAGAATGAAAATCAAATATGAATACTTCGAATTGGCAGAAGAATCGATATAACAACCTAAAGACAATTGTATATATATATATATATATATATATATATATATATATATATGTAAGTGAACAGAGCCGTCCCATAGTACCTGAATTAGGCTTGAGACATTTTTAATTTTGATTTGGAGCTGTTCCACTTTTTTATTTTTAGTTGGGTTCTTGCTGGCTTGATCCATATTTTTTAGAACGATTTAATATAGGTAATATATAAGCTGTCAGTAAAGAATTCTTAATGGCGCGAGGGAAAATTTATTTGTAGATAAGAAAAATATTTCCGAATCTAAGCATGCCGTTTTTCTGATTTGAAAATAATATTAAGGTTTGGCTAAAAAGTATTCCAATTCTCTTTAGAAGAACTATTAATTAAGCGTTTGTGATTCATTAGAAGTGGTCGCTACAAATAAAAACTTTTTTGCATTAATATAAATATTTCTCATTTTTCTTGAAAAAAATTAAGTTCATCCCTTAATTTACACCATTAAGTAATTAAAATCATCTTAAATTTATCTAGTTCAACTAGATTGAGAAGAAGGATTTGTAACTTGTCCATTTTACCCATCTAAGCAAAGCCAAACATTTTTCAAGTGTATGTAATACTTGATGGTATTCAATTATTTTGAAAATGAATTCTCAAGCACTTAAAAAAATCTACAGGTCCTAAATCGTTAGTAAATCTGCAAGCCGTTGCAGAAAAAATATTCTCAATTGTTAATGTATTCATCATGGTGATGTTTTCATGAATAGAGAACCTTGTCAATGTCTACCTAAATTGGTCGAAAAAATGTCTGAAAAAATATTACAAAATAATATCTAACACTAATTAACTCTCCTCTTTCAGCTAGACATTAAAATCAATTATAAATGATAGCAATGAGTCTAGACGTGTCTAGTATCGCTTTGCAATTAGGTGTGCCGTTTATTGTCGGGTCACTATGTACAATATGGGGGATTATGTTGAAATGTACGTAGGATAAATGTGGTAAGGAAAATTTAATATAGTGATTTTTAATATTTAGCAAAATAAATATGAAATTTTACTGATATTACAATCACAAGCAATTCACCAGGGTGGAGAACGATTTTGAAAAATTCGGAAACAAATATCAAAATACCCCAGTTACATTTTGTTTGTTTTGATAAAAAACACGGTTTGTTAGGCACAAACATCTAAAATAAGTAATTATTATTAGTATTTTGGATTGCAATCCACTATTACAAATAAGAAACAACTTCCTTTTTAGTATTTGTTTACAATCGGCCGATGCTGCTTACTAAAGCTTGGTATCTTTTCAAAATGTTGCATTTTGTAAAATATATACAGTACTGGAAATATGTATTCCACCACCTTCTATTTTAAATAAATAATGAACATTCATTGGATAGAGTGTTCCTAAAATTATAACTAAGTGTTACTTGGATTGGGAAAGGAAAATCTGTATGTCTAATACCATAAAATATGTAGAATAACTATTGGCTATTAATTTTTAATCAAAATTAGAAAATTCGCATTGGAAAAATGTATTCGGCCAACTGAAAAAATTTTAACAAATGAGCAAATCCGAACAAAGTAAATTCAAAATGAAATACATAAATTAATAAATAATGCAATACACTTAGCAACAAAATTGCCCCTTCTAATATTTTGTGGGGTGTCCCTTTGAGCAGATAACAGCTTCAAGGCGATCAGGGATTGAAGCAAAAAGTCTTTGAATAAAGAGATGGGAATTGCATAAAATTATTTCTTTATTGCGCTCCACAGCTCGACTTCAGTGTGAAGAGTGTGCTGTCCAATTCGATATTTGACCTCGTTCCACATATTTTCGATAATGTTAAGGTCTGGAGTTTGGCCAGGTCAGTCAGCAAGGATAGCAACCCCATTATTGTGGAAGAATTTTTTCATTTCATTTAAAGGATGATATAATAAATCACTTGTAAAGAGTGGCAAGAGTTTCTTTTTCGAGAATCTGAGCATATTAAGAGCTTAGGAGAATACCAGTTATGTAAACAATCTTGCGAATCCCACACTTCCATATTGCACCCCATACCATTACAGAATTCCCACCATACTTCATGGTCACCCGAGTAAATTGAGGCAAGAATCTGAACTTCTGCCCAGTTGATCTCTTTATGAACATTCTTTTTGAGGAGTATAGCTCAAATCTTGACTCATCTGAAAGTATAACATTAGACCAATGTTCAGATGAATAGTATCTCATCAACTTGGCCTATCTCTGCCGGAGTAATCTTTGCTTTGAGGTTAAGAATAGTTTTTTGGGTGCCACGAAAGTCCCAATGGAGTATTTCTTCAGGATGTTTTGAACAGTTCTTGCCCTCACGAGGTGACCATCAGCCCATTCCCTGCGAAGTTCCTCTGAAGTGTTCCTGGGATTTCGCTTTGAAAGGCACACAAGAGCTGATTAGGTTTTGGAGGTTTCTTTGGTTTTTTGGACTTTGGCTTGAGGGCAATGATGTTCTCAGAAGTGAAACGTCTGATGATATCCCCGAAAGTACTACTAGTCGTTTTCTGCAACACCAAATTTAATTTTAAAATACCATTTTTAGTAATATTTATTACAAATCATAGGTGGCCGAACTCTTTTTTTCTAATACATTATGATATTAAACAAGCAAATTAAAATCATAAAAAAATTATAGCTATTAACTTAATAGGCAAAATATTATATTTTATTAGTGCAGTTATTAAAAAATTTTAAAAATTGAGGGAAAGTTTCTGAAAATGATCAATAAATGATCGAAACATTATATATATATACATACAGCCGTGGCCAAAAGTTTACGATCACCTCGTGATTTTAGCATATAATTTATATTTCATGCATATTTTTAAGCAACCTTTATGTAATGTTAATAATTGCTAGTTTTCTTTCAAACAATCATATTTAGATGCGTTATCAGTGTATTTATGTGAATGTAACCCAAAACAATGTTACAGCATCTCATTTATCACCTTTAAATATGGGTAAGAAATGCGAGTTAACTTCTGAAAAGCGAGCACAAATTCAGGTTTTAAGCCAAGAAAATATGTCTCAAAGGGCAATAGCTGTCAGACTCCATGTGGCACAATCAACTGTATGTAATGCCATCAAAAGGATTAAAGAGATTTCTTGCTACAATAGCCGTCCAAGGTCAGGTCGCCCACGCATTTCATCAAAGAGCACTGATAGTTTGATCAGACGAGCAGCTTCTGTCACTCCAACCATATCAAGCAGTGTTATTCACTCCAATTTACGATCATTACAAGTTTTCCCTAGTCGCAGAACTATTAGGCACCACTTACTAGTTGATTGTGGACTAAGATGTTACAAAGCTGCCCGAAAGCCCAAACTATCAAAAAAGAACATTTTTGACAGGCTGGCTTTTGCACAAAGATACGCCAATTGGTCGGCTGATGACTGGAAAAAAAGTAATGTTCTCAGATCAGACCACTGTGTCACAGTTTCAGTATGGAGCACATATGATAAGGCGTCCAGCAAATTGCAGATACAGTAAAAAATATGTACTTCCCACATTAAAGCATCCAGCTAGTGTCATGATTTGGGGTGCCATTACTGCGCAAGGGCATGCTGGTTTATGGTTTCTACCACCTAAAACTCATATGAATGGCAAAGTCTACCTTGATTTATTCAAGCAGAAGCTACCTGTTTGGATGCAAATAAGTTCCACTAAAATATTTCAGCAGGATGGTGCACCATGCCACACGGCAAAAGCTGTGAAGACGTGGTTTACTGGTAAACCCTTTGAACTCCTACAAGGGTGGCCTGGATTGTCGCCTGATCT
>CABFPE010000007.1:1179519-1265556 GCA_900660155.1 Hofstenia miamia | reverse complement strand
TATATATATATATATATATTAAATTAAGCATAATAAAAAGCGAATTGTTCGTAAATAAAAAATGGAAAATGTCATTTTAAAAATAACATACTAAAAAAACCAAAAGCCAATGTAGAAGCATTGATGAATATTTTTACAATGTTGCTTAATTGGAAAAATGTGTCCAGTAGTTGAGTAAATTCAACACTAGGTATATTTATTGTTCAAAGATAGAAGATACAATAAGTCTTTCAATCACGTTCATTAATTTTCAATGTGATGACCTTTTTCTCAAATTAAAAAATTTGTGCTGTATTTCATTTCTTTCTGCCATCTTTTCCTAATATGCACCATAGATACATGTATATGCACGAGCATTTGAAATATCTTTAATAGAACCTGTTAATTATATAGGAAGTAATACCATAGCATAGCTATTGCAGTTTCATTGAAAATTCCACAACATCAACAAACCTTTAGTCAATGTGATCACTTATGAAATGTTCTGAAATGTGACCTATCATCACGAAATGAGTCGGAAGTCGCATTGTCTACTTTCGAGTAACGTTCTCTCAAAGCTGAAAATGGTGAAAATTACTTAAAAAATTATATTTCATAAATTTACTCATTTATATCAATACTTTGGTCAGATAAGTCCAGATTTTGAATTAAATTCCCTATTTCTGGCCCTATTTAATAAAAAACAAAAGAAATTTTATCGTAAATCAACAATTTTCAAATCAAATATTTACGCATTTGCCGATAAGGGAACACCACATATCGCGTATCAGGGGAATCCTTGTGACGGCAACATTCTATATATGGGAAACATGTATGCCTATTCTTTCACCAGTAGCCAATATTTTTCATTAAGATAGCGTCAAAATTGACTTTGCACTAGCCTTCTGAAATGTGATTACCACACTGCATTCCATATGTGTTTGTGTTTATTAGCAATGTTTAATTATTTCTTAATATTGAATTTTGTGTATGTTAACTCTTCATTATTAGATTATTAAATTGGCTGCAAAATATAGATTTTTTATTCCGTTCTTGTGCTAGTATGTGACCTCTACTACTGAAGGTACTTGTCTGCCATGGAAATACTTTAAAAGGATTAAAATGTAAATTTTCTTCCTGGATATTAAAATTTGTTTTTTATTAACAGTGTATTAACAATTTCAATTTGGTCCAAGATATCCTGAGAATTGATTCCTTGTTTGTGTACTTTTGTGGAATCTATTTTTCGTGTCACTGAAAAGTCATGGAGTCATGGGTGCATCCTTTCTGGACTATAAAACAGATTAAATATATGTACTCATGTTTATTTCTGTATATTGATATCAGAATAATACGACTATGGCGGTAAAGTAATTAGAAGCTACTTGTTGCTAAGGACTTTTTATGTTTGAAGGTTCATACACTTTGATTGCAATTTACTCGAAAACTTGTGAAAATAAATGCTCAAAATTCAAGATCCGTGTTTCATCATAGTTTTATAAGATTTATCCGATTTTTGTGATCTATGGCTCATATGAAAGCTGAAAATGTCCTCTATCTAGAAATAATGATAATTCATTCACTCATTTTGTGGTGATGGGTCACAAATTTTAATTTTAGTAAATTTTTCAAAAATTCACAGAGCACTTGTCACAAAATACCCTAGTTTTTTGCATTGATCATTTAAATACTATTTATCACTGAAGATAGTGGACCTGTTTAATATTATATCCATGCGGTTTTATCTACTTTTTTAAATACAAATACCAAAAATATTTACTTAAAATGCATTCCAATATAGGTGGAAGTTCGAATGTGCCATCCGTAGTTATCCTTTTGGAAGGAGGCCCAAACTCACTCCAGACTGTTTATGAAAGTATTTCATTAAAAAATCCGGTAGTTATTGTGCAGGGCACGGGACGAGCAGCAGATCTCATTGCATCATATTACAAATTTCAGAGAATCAAAAAAGACAAGTAAGTCCATATATTTAATCTCACTCAAAAAATTCTTTTTAATACAAATTGTAATTATTTTACGTCAATAAATTTAACTAAAATATTTGAAATGAGATTTCATTAAACAAAGGGAAACATAAAGCAACAGACCTACATAAACAATTTCGAAAAAGACGTGATACTTAATTATATATAATTGCATATAATTACAGGTTTAATCCACAGGAATGAGGGAATGGGGCTCTAAACACCCCACATATGGCAAATGGGTCCTAGATTTATATAATAATTCAGTTTGTAAATTCAAATAATTCTACAAATTTAAAAGAGATATCTTCACGTGGATTTCTGTTTGCATGCAAGATAAACTGTACATTGCTGAGAGCTATAGATCCAGTAAGATCTTATGTTTGTTTCATATAAATGAGGTTAAATTGATTACTTTAGAGATGGCAATGAAGTGTACAGCATTGATGACCATAATGTACAAGAATTAAAAAGAAGAATGTTGCTAGAGAACCAAAGCCAATGGTCAAGGCTAACAGATCAGCAGCGCAACGCAGAATGTGAAAAACGAATAAAACAGTGTGAAGAAATCTGCAGCAAAAAATATTCCCAATATGTAAGTGGTAAACTTAATTGCTAAATATGATAGTTCTTGAGAGAATTAAACCCATAATTTCTGACATTATTATTGCAAGAGAAGTGGTTGTAAAATTCTTGAGTGTTTCTCGAATTGTAATGAAGTGTTAGATGATTCACGAATTATCAGAGAAAGGTAAATTTCAGTAGGTTTTGAATTAAATTTTGCAAGTGTACGCATGAAAGCATTTTTAAGCTACGGCACAACTGTGAATAAACCCAACTGAATATAGAGAATTGCGTTTCAAATTCCTAGATTTTGGATGCAAATTTTACTCATCACTGTGGATTATAATAGGTGGTTGACTAAAAGTACAGGCTATGCTTAGGCCCTATAACCAGGTAGCTCTGAAAAATCCATGCAAAAACAAAAAACAGTAATTATGATTACAATAACGGTTTAGTGAACAGTGGACGTGCTTTTGTAAACAAAAGAACTGTTCCTTCAATTGAAATACAGCTCAAATTTATTACGTCCCACCAAGGAATCCCGAAAACTATCAAAGTCTAAATCATTTAGCAAATCAATTCAAATTTTAGTTAACTGGATTCTAAATACCTTAAGTAAAACTTTCAGCATGCAAGCCTATTTTTGAAATATTGGTGATTAACTTAGATATATATATATATATATATATATATATATATATATATATATATCAGAACCGTATCTGGAAATTTGACAAACCGGAGAGGAAACGCTCTTAGGGGAAGATTGATAAGAGCAGTAAAAATTCGTGAAAGAGGCATCTTCGAAACCGGAAAAATTGAATGAGAATGGAGTGCAATGTAAACACTTGACCTCAACATCCACTAATAATAAAATGTACTTGCAAAAGTTATTCCAGTAATTATTTACTCATAACAAACATCTTTTAGTTCAGAATGAACTTTCAAGGGAAACTTTATTATGTAGGTAAGGACAATCAAGGATTCACATGAGTCTCTTACTAATTGAAGGTGGTGCAGCCTGATTAAACTTTTAGTTTTCTTAGAAATTTCAAAAAAACATAGCCCTGGCTTCTGCGCCTAAGCAAGCAGGTCTAAATAAATATTATTACAGTCCCCAAGTGTTTGGGAGATCTTATGCTTACCTAAGCAATTTTGCACAATCAATCTAATCCAGAAGAATTGTTAATTAGCACTAAGATATTTATGTACAAAATGCTGGATTTTTTAAAAAATGTAACAAAGGGGATCATTAGAGACCATATATGTGTCTTGGATATGGAGCTCAACATAATCATTGTCTATCTTCCAATAATAATTGTTTGCAAATTATGACTGTCAAAGAATGGATTTACAAATCACACTTAAGTCCAATAGCTATATACTAGTTCTTGTGTAAATCACAAGTAGATCTCCAGTTATGTTTTCAATATGATTTTTACTAGTGCAATATAATTGTATAGATGCGGATTCTGAAAGCTCTTCACTATAAATATTAATTTGTAATGTAAGCGTTCAAAAAATTCTATAGCTGTGTAAGTCAGGTTAGATATGTATTGAAAATGTATAATTAAACTTCAAAATTTGAATATTTATTAATAAAAATATAGGATTTTAAGGCTTTTTAAAATAGGTTTCTATTTTTGACATTGATGATGAAAGCACAGATCTCGACAGCGCAATTCTCGAAGCACTTCTTAGATCCATTTCAGGGGCTCACGTATCTGTAGAAGAACTTCAGCAACAGTTAATGCTGGCATTTCAATGGGATCGTCTGGACATAGCAGAAAAATATATTTTCAACAAAAAGACTAACTTTCCCCGCCAATTTATCAAGAATGTAATGCGGAAAGCAATTCTTAATTGTCAAACGGGATTCATTGGATTGCTTATGCGAGACTTAAAGTTAAATGAATATGTTAACATCAACGAAGTCTTCGATGTGTATAAAGAAGTATGTTGTTGCTATATTATATCTATGCCAGAAATATATTGAACAATGTGAACATTGTGCGTTTGACATAAGGGTATGGCAATAATTAATTTATAGAATAAGCAACAAATTTACAGTAAACGCACAAACAAGTTGTATTGGGGAAATTAATAGTTAAGGTTTAATTTGATTTAGCTGATTTTCAATCTAATCAAGAAGAGACATAACAAGTAGGGCAACTTCAGTAAAACTGTAATTTTTAATGCAGTGAATGTCATTATATTGAAATTTAATCTTTATGAGAACATCAAGTCTCGTTGAGCTTTAATCACTGTTCATAGATTGATTACAGTATCACTGATAATTGAGTGAATCCTTGAATCCGATTGAAATTGTTGTAACAATGCAAAGTTTGCAAAGCAAATACGAGGTAATCATTGAAATGATTACAATCAATAAGACAAAAGGGCCAACTCCGATTACGTATATTCCAAATATAATCATTTAATTTTTTTCTTGAGGATGTTTGGAAAAAGGTTATGTCAAACATGATTTTTTCCAATTAGCTGATTGCTAATCAGACTTGTCAACGAGCCGACATTTCCAAGCTCGGCTCGGCTCGTTAAATTTTGTGTAAGTTCGGCTCGGCTCGGCTCGCCACATAAAATCTTTGAATGAGGCTCGTTTTAGCTCGGTATTTTTTTGAAAATATTGTCCTCAAAGAATTTTTTACATAGCTCTTCCTATTATTTAATAAACATTTCTTAAATATGATTATAGGAAAAGCATGCTGACTGCAAAAAATAAGAAAAATCTCCATAATCAAATTAACAAGCAGAACTATAAATTCGCTTTGCCTAAAATAGGCTCGTTTTGGGCTCGTTGTATATCAAATACTGTGCTCAAGCTCGGCTCGGCTCGTTGACAAGTCTGTTGCTAATTGATACATGGTGTTTCCATTACAAGTAGCTAATCACTATTCATTCGATCATTAAACATTTTCATTATGGAAGCTAGGTATAAATAAAAAAATAATTACTTCTCTTTGATTATGAGATATTGCTTAAATAAAAAATCTAATCTCAATATTTTAGGCAAGCACACATAAGATTGTGAAACGATTTATTAGATCGCCTACAAGTACGGTAAGTGAAAATGATCTCTTTCTCCATAATATTAATACAATAAATTGACGACTTTTATTTACAAAATTTCTATAAATTCCACTAAGAAAGTAACTAAAAAATGTTGCTTTATTAAACATTAAAGTGTACGAATTCGTTTTATGGTGCGTATTTTTTCACTTAGGATCTTACTTTTGGTAAATTTTCCTTAGAGTCAATGCTTCGACAATTTTAATACACTGTGTTCTTTGCACAAATTGTAATTCAGTTCATGTTCAATGTCCACTTAAATGTTCTTTTATTCGACTTCCAAAGTGTACAATATTTTGCAATTGTCACATGCGTATCTATAAACTTTTGCAAAAACAAACTCATTTGGAAGAATATCCCTATTTTGAAATTTCCCATTAATTTATTAATCAACGAGGTTATTGGTTGAAGTGGATATTGTTTTAAAATTTTTGAAAGTTTTATACTGTTGAATTTTGTATATTATGTGGTTCATTCTTCTTGCCTTTTCTTGTAAACTAGCACCTCGAGATAGACCCTTCATACAATAGCATGACGATAATTGAATTTTGGATCCCCATCAAAAATACTTTCATTGGATATATATATATATATATATATAAACGTATATTTGTAAATATTAATTGTAAGTACCTATAGATTTTTTCATGAACATTATAGAAATTAAAAGCTAAGAACTTCTCTGGAATCGTTGATCGTTTATGTAAAATTATCGGAAACTATTTTGAAATTAACTGGGTTAACCATCGTGTATATGGTGATTATTACAAACGAAAAGAACTACCAGGAGAAGTATCAGAAGAAGACATTCCCAAGCCAGGGGATCCTGCTTTCTTCTTCTACATTTTGGCAATTCTAATGTTAAATCAAGTAAGTTTGATGTGATTTAATTTAATATACTTTCAGTTCAAGTGCGATTTAAATGGAATAAATACAGTAGACTAAGTAGATGCATTTATAAATATTGAAGCTTCATTCGTTCTTCAGAAAATAAACCTGACCATTTTAAGGAAATGGCGGAATTCTTTCTGTGTCAATGTAAAGATGCCTTGTCCTCAGGATTGATCGGGATGAAATTATGTCAGTGTTTGATTGATTCAAGCTTTGATTTAACACCAGATGAAGAAGAAAACGTCGAGGAAATTTGCGAGTAAGTTGGATTTAACGATGCATATTTATGTAGTCCGTATCCTTCTAGTGGATGAATTATGCATGGCTGTACAATCCTTGCCAAACCAAATGCAGCATTCACTAATTTTTCATTTATTTAAGAAATGCATAATCCTTACAGAAGTAATTAAGCAGGTTATGTGAATGAATTGAAGAGTTCTAGAAGTGCTTAATTTAGATCACTTGAAGAAATCACCATAAAGTTGTTCAATATCATGTACGAAGAAGATGAGCATGAAGCCGCACGTGTTCTTCTGTCTCCCCTTAGCATTAGTCATAATCATACGGTTATTGGTTTGGCTCAATTGGCAGACCATAAAAAGGTTACCACTTAATCTTACACATTTCATAAACTTTTTGAAGCTACACAATATTAAAATACATAGGGTAATACCGTCATTAACCCTTTCAAAGATTTTATATTTACATCACATTTTAACGTTAAAAGAAACACACATTTGCCTTTATTGATTTCATTATAAACTCCGAAGTCATAATGTGATTTGCTGTAAAACGAAACAGGTTTCTAAATTGTAGAGGCCTGTTAAGAAAAATGGTTTTGTAGATTATGAAACATATTCAATAGCAATTTTCCTGCTCGATCAAGACATGAAAAAATTTGTTATATACTGTAAACAAAAATTATAAAAAAGTATTTCAAAGTGAACTGTCAATTAAAATAACAATCTTAATAACGAAACACTATCCCATGTTTACAAGTTGGGACTTCCTAGTCCTGAAAAGTCAACCCATCTCATTGTTCAAATATAACTAACTATGTCCTAGTTCAACTACTATCAAGATGAGAAATGTAAAAATTGATTTCAAAAACTGACAAAATTAAACTTGTTTTCCCACATTCCAATGTAGTTGATATTAATCAAATGATGAATTTATGATCCCCATAACATGAGATAATGAAATTGCAGAAGATTCAACAGTAGGAAACCTTGCATGTATAATATAATGCATTTGTAATCTTGGGAAACTTGAGAGGAGCTCAATGTTGCATATTAACATATCTGGGTGTTGCACTATCATATACCGAATCAAATGCTGCATGCAGAAGTTGATTCAATATATGAAAGATTGCAAATTCATGCCAATATTTTCAGTTTCAGCAAGCTCTCAAAGCACGAATTCATGTCAAGAATTGACAATATTTTGATCAGCTCTTACATATGTTGGCATAATCACTGCCCTGTGTTAAAATATGTTTGTATATTCCTTCTCACCGTTGCTTCTCCAATGAGCATAGCATTTCAGAGATTTCTGCACGTTGAAAGATATCTACAATAAATTTGACACCTACAGAAAATAGACTAATTTGAGAACTATGCGCAAATTTATATGTATATGATTTTTAATTTTCGCTCTAATTATGAAGGTCATGAAAATGTTGTGAGCTTAATCTATATATTTACATAGAAATTAATAGCTTACCAAGAGAGAATAAAATAATGCTATGTTACCTTTTTAACCCGCTCTGTCTCCGCGATTTGCATAATTCCAATAAATGTCTAACTATATGTTGGTATTCATATCTAATAAACTTAATAAAAGTCATTTTAGTTTATTGCTCATCCACTGTGTCAGATGGTGCTAAAGTCTGCATGGTCAGGTGCTTTAATACATCAGAGTCACATGGACATTCTGGTATACTGTGTATCTAAGCTTACATGTATACAAGAATATATATATNTTGCAACTTGGTTACCAATACAATTGCGCAAAGGTTCCATTAGTGTGAGTTAAGCCTGAAAATGGATAGAGCAGGGCTAGCACTAAGTGTAGAGCTAGAGATTGAGCTACTTATTTGTGAAATGGAGTATTTTTCAAATAGAAAAAATGACGGGAGCCATTCTCATTAAATGGAGCAGGGCTAGCACTAAGTGTAGAGCTAGAGATTGAGCTACTTATTTGTGAAATGGAGTATTTTTCAAATAGAAAAAATGACGGGAGCCATTCTCATTAAATGGAGCAGGGCTAGCACTAAGTGTAGAGCTAGAGATTGAGCTACTTATTTGTGAAATGGAGTATTTTTCAAATAGAAAAAATGACGGGAGCCATTCTCATTAAATGGAGCAGGGCTAGCACTAAGTGTAGAGCTAGAGATTGAGCTACTTATTTGTGAAATGGAGTATTTTTCAAATAGAAAAAATGACGGGAGCCATTCTCATTAAATGGAGCAGGGCTAGCACTAAGTGTAGAGCTAGAGATTGAGCTACTTATTTGTGAAATGGAGTATTTTTCAAATAGAAAAAATGACGGGAGCCATTCTCATTAAATGGAGCAGGGCTAGCACTAAGTGTAGAGCTAGAGATTGAGCTACTTATTTGTGAAATGGAGTATTTTTCAAATAGAAAAAATGACGGGAGCCATTCTCATTAAATGGAGCAGGGCTAGCACTAAGTGTAGAGCTAGAGATTGAGCTACTTATTTGTGAAATGGAGTATTTTTCAAATAGAAAAAATGACGGGAGCCATTCTCATTAAATGGAGCAGGGCTAGCACTAAGTGTAGAGCTAGAGATTGAGCTACTTATTTGTGAAATGGAGTATTTTTCAAATAGAAAAAATGACGGGAGCCATTCTCATTAAATGGAGCAGGGCTAGCACTAAGTGTAGAGCTAGAGATTGAGCTACTTATTTGTGAAATGGAGTATTTTTCAAATAGAAAAAATGACGGGAGCCATTCTCATTAAATGGAGCAGGGCTAGCACTAAGTGTAGAGCTAGAGATTGAGCTACTTATTTGTGAAATGGAGTATTTTTCAAATAGAAAAAATGACGGGAGCCATTCTCATTAAATGGAGCAGGGCTAGCACTAAGTGTAGAGCTAGAGATTGAGCTACTTATTTGTGAAATGGAGTATTTTTCAAATAGAAAAAATGACGGGAGCCATTCTCATTAAATGGAGCAGGGCTAGCACTAAGTGTAGAGCTAGAGATTGAGCTACTTATTTGTGAAATGGAGTATTTTTCAAATAGAAAAAATGACGGGAGCCATTCTCATTAAATGGAGCAGGGCTAGCACTAAGTGTAGAGCTAGAGATTGAGCTACTTATTTGTGAAATGGAGTATTTTTCAAATAGAAAAAATGACGGGAGCCATTCTCATTAAATGGAGCAGGGCTAGCACTAAGTGTAGAGCTAGAGATTGAGCTACTTATTTGTGAAATGGAGTATTTTTCAAATAGAAAAAATGACGGGAGCCATTCTCATTAAATGGAGCAGGGCTAGCACTAAGTGTAGAGCTAGAGATTGAGCTACTTATTTGTGAAATGGAGTATTTTTCAAATAGAAAAAATGACGGGAGCCATTCTCATTAAATGGAGCAGGGCTAGCACTAAGTGTAGAGCTAGAGATTGAGCTACTTATTTGTGAAATGGAGTATTTTTCAAATAGAAAAAATGACGGGAGCCATTCTCATTAAATGGAGCAGGGCTAGCACTAAGTGTAGAGCTAGAGATTGAGCTACTTATTTGTGAAATGGAGTATTTTTCAAATAGAAAAAATGACGGGAGCCATTCTCATTAAATGGAGCAGGGCTAGCACTAAGTGTAGAGCTAGAGATTGAGCTACTTATTTGTGAAATGGAGTATTTTTCAAATAGAAAAAATGACGGGAGCCATTCTCATTAAATGGAGCAGGGCTAGCACTAAGTGTAGAGCTAGAGATTGAGCTACTTATTTGTGAAATGGAGTATTTTTCAAATAGAAAAAATGACGGGAGCCATTCTCATTAAATGGAGCAGGGCTAGCACTAAGTGTAGAGCTAGAGATTGAGCTACTTATTTGTGAAATGGAGTATTTTTCAAATAGAAAAAATGACGGGAGCCATTCTCATTAAATGGAGCAGGGCTAGCACTAAGTGTAGAGCTAGAGATTGAGCTACTTATTTGTGAAATGGAGTATTTTTCAAATAGAAAAAATGACGGGAGCCATTCTCATTAAATGGAGCAGGGCTAGCACTAAGTGTAGAGCTAGAGATTGAGCTACTTATTTGTGAAATGGAGTATTTTTCAAATAGAAAAAATGACGGGAGCCATTCTCATTAAATGGAGCAGGGCTAGCACTAAGTGTAGAGCTAGAGATTGAGCTACTTATTTGTGAAATGGAGTATTTTTCAAATAGAAAAAATGACGGGAGCCATTCTCATTAAATGGAGCAGGGCTAGCACTAAGTGTAGAGCTAGAGATTGAGCTACTTATTTGTGAAATGGAGTATTTTTCAAATAGAAAAAATGACGGGAGCCATTCTCATTAAATGGAGCAGGGCTAGCACTAAGTGTAGAGCTAGAGATTGAGCTACTTATTTGTGAAATGGAGTATTTTTCAAATAGAAAAAATGACGGGAGCCATTCTCATTAAATGGAGCAGGGCTAGCACTAAGTGTAGAGCTAGAGATTGAGCTACTTATTTGTGAAATGGAGTATTTTTCAAATAGAAAAAATGACGGGAGCCATTCTCATTAAATGGAGCAGGGCTAGCACTAAGTGTAGAGCTAGAGATTGAGCTACTTATTTGTGAAATGGAGTATTTTTCAAATAGAAAAAATGACGGGAGCCATTCTCATTAAATGGAGCAGGGCTAGCACTAAGTGTAGAGCTAGAGATTGAGCTACTTATTTGTGAAATGGAGTATTTTTCAAATAGAAAAAATGACGGGAGCCATTCTCATTAAATGGAGCAGGGCTAGCACTAAGTGTAGAGCTAGAGATTGAGCTACTTATTTGTGAAATGGAGTATTTTTCAAATAGAAAAAATGACGGGAGCCATTCTCATTAAATGGAGCAGGGCTAGCACTAAGTGTAGAGCTAGAGATTGAGCTACTTATTTGTGAAATGGAGTATTTTTCAAATAGAAAAAATGACGGGAGCCATTCTCATTAAATGGAGCAGGGCTAGCACTAAGTGTAGAGCTAGAGATTGAGCTACTTATTTGTGAAATGGAGTATTTTTCAAATAGAAAAAATGACGGGAGCCATTCTCATTAAATGGAGCAGGGCTAGCACTAAGTGTAGAGCTAGAGATTGAGCTACTTATTTGTGAAATGGAGTATTTTTCAAATAGAAAAAATGACGGGAGCCATTCTCATTAAATGGAGCAGGGCTAGCACTAAGTGTAGAGCTAGAGATTGAGCTACTTATTTGTGAAATGGAGTATTTTTCAAATAGAAAAAATGACGGGAGCCATTCTCATTAAATGGAGCAGGGCTAGCACTAAGTGTAGAGCTAGAGATTGAGCTACTTATTTGTGAAATGGAGTATTTTTCAAATAGAAAAAATGACGGGAGCCATTCTCATTAAATGGAGCAGGGCTAGCACTAAGTGTAGAGCTAGAGATTGAGCTACTTATTTGTGAAATGGAGTATTTTTCAAATAGAAAAAATGACGGGAGCCATTCTCATTAAATGGAGCAGGGCTAGCACTAAGTGTAGAGCTAGAGATTGAGCTACTTATTTGTGAAATGGAGTATTTTTCAAATAGAAAAAATGACGGGAGCCATTCTCATTAAATGGAGCAGGGCTAGCACTAAGTGTAGAGCTAGAGATTGAGCTACTTATTTGTGAAATGGAGTATTTTTCAAATAGAAAAAATGACGGGAGCCATTCTCATTAAATGGAGCAGGGCTAGCACTAAGTGTAGAGCTAGAGATTGAGCTACTTATTTGTGAAATGGAGTATTTTTCAAATAGAAAAAATGACGGGAGCCATTCTCATTAAATGGAGCAGGGCTAGCACTAAGTGTAGAGCTAGAGATTGAGCTACTTATTTGTGAAATGGAGTATTTTTCAAATAGAAAAAATGACGGGAGCCATTCTCATTAAATGGAGCAGGGCTAGCACTAAGTGTAGAGCTAGAGATTGAGCTACTTATTTGTGAAATGGAGTATTTTTCAAATAGAAAAAATGACGGGAGCCATTCTCATTAAATGGAGCAGGGCTAGCACTAAGTGTAGAGCTAGAGATTGAGCTACTTATTTGTGAAATGGAGTATTTTTCAAATAGAAAAAATGACGGGAGCCATTCTCATTAAATGGAGCAGGGCTAGCACTAAGTGTAGAGCTAGAGATTGAGCTACTTATTTGTGAAATGGAGTATTTTTCAAATAGAAAAAATGACGGGAGCCATTCTCATTAAATGGAGCAGGGCTAGCACTAAGTGTAGAGCTAGAGATTGAGCTACTTATTTGTGAAATGGAGTATTTTTCAAATAGAAAAAATGACGGGAGCCATTCTCATTAAATGGAGCAGGGCTAGCACTAAGTGTAGAGCTAGAGATTGAGCTACTTATTTGTGAAATGGAGTATTTTTCAAATAGAAAAAATGACGGGAGCCATTCTCATTAAATGGAGCAGGGCTAGCACTAAGTGTAGAGCTAGAGATTGAGCTACTTATTTGTGAAATGGAGTATTTTTCAAATAGAAAAAATGACGGGAGCCATTCTCATTAAATGGAGCAGGGCTAGCACTAAGTGTAGAGCTAGAGATTGAGCTACTTATTTGTGAAATGGAGTATTTTTCAAATAGAAAAAATGACGGGAGCCATTCTCATTAAATGGAGCAGGGCTAGCACTAAGTGTAGAGCTAGAGATTGAGCTACTTATTTGTGAAATGGAGTATTTTTCAAATAGAAAAAATGACGGGAGCCATTCTCATTAAATGGAGCAGGGCTAGCACTAAGTGTAGAGCTAGAGATTGAGCTACTTATTTGTGAAATGGAGTATTTTTCAAATAGAAAAAATGACGGGAGCCATTCTCATTAAGGTGTACTTCTTGCATAAAGTTTGATCAATATGATATTAAAATTTGGCTCCTAAGAGGGTAATGATTGAAGAAGCTGATGTGCACCAAATGTCATTTTTGGCTTGGTGACCCCTTTTCCAAATCCGCTACACATATATATGATTTTGAAATCAGAGTAAGTGTTGTAATCTGTAAAGTGCTTTGAAAAAAACCAGCTCGTTAATCATAAAACGAATTCTTGTAAAACAATTAAATGTGAAGAATTTTCATTAAAATTATTGTTGACCCTCAAATTAACGAATCATCATTTCCATATTCAGATATAGTTTCAGTTCATTAAAGCCACTGATTGCATTTTTTTAATTCTGAAATCTTTAACATTATTTTTTTAATTTCAGATTACATTCGAAAGAGCGATAGAGCCAACTATTCAAATGAGCAGTTAATGACAGCAGGACAAGCTTGTAAAAATGGTCTGATCTTAGAAACTTTGCACCAATTCATGGTGTACCTTATCGTACGCTCGCTCGTTACGTTCAAATCAGACTTTATTTTCCTTGATATCGCGAAGATATATCATCACATCCAAAATCAAACGTTATGATAAGGTTGCCTGCTACTTTGAGAGGAAAATCAGGTGGTTTCTCTGGAATTTATAGATTTCAATGCGTTATATGCTTAGTTACACCGTTCTTTAATGACGTTCATCTTTTGTTATTCTTTGATTTTTTTGGCATGATAGTATTCATGATTACTTTTTCAATATTAATGTTTTGGTTATATTTTCATCGTGATATACATATTAGATATATTGAATACCATTTTATATTTTATTATGTAGATTGTGTAATGAAATAACCATGGTTGGCTTTTGTGTGTCAACACGCCCCATACTCTGTGCCAACATGCCCCAACATGGGGCAAGTTAGCACAGAAATATCAAATCAAATTTGACATTAGAATGATATCTTATCAGGGAAGTTCTAATGCGTTTCGTATGAAAGCAATATACACTATACACATAAAAAATTTCAAGACCAACAATATCTATAAAAAAAGTTAATTTTGGAAGTCAGAATGACTTAAAAGTTTTTTTGAAACAATATATCCAAGCCATAAAAAGTGCGTTGATATTGTGTTTTTTCATCAAAGGAATGCGCACATTTTAATTTTGATTGCCCCAAAAAGACATGAAATTTACTGAATAGCTAGAAATTTTAACACAAAATATATTTCAGTTTCAATTTTGATCAATTAATTTCAACAAAAGTAGTTCAATTTTCAATTGAACACTACTAGTGTCAACAGATTTGTCAGAAATAGTTAACGTAATATTGGTAGAGAAGAGATCTACTGCCACAAAGACTTCTGAATTTGCGTACGACGCGTCTGGACGAGACTTGGGTAATCTATTGACAGAACACAAAGTAGTATAGCTGTTGCTGCTGCCATAGACTTCAGACCATTTTTTATCTGAACAACGATGTGGGAGAATTTGAATGTTTTTCGAAAAATGGGATTTTCCACTGAAAATTTTTCATATTTTAATACACTTCAACCACACGAATAATTTTTATGACAAATTTACCCATATGTGTGTCAAAATTTCCTAATAGGCTTTGTATGGTCCAGTCAAATCATTACACTTTCATTATAGTTATATATAATGCGAAATGGTTCCATATAATTTTCCATTTAGGTTGTCATTTCAATTTTATGTCCGTTTCTCAATCTATTTCTGTTTGATTATCATGCAGTTCCACATAAAGACGGAGCATACTATCTCTTAAATATGCCTGATAAAGTAGAAGAAGAATTTGAATTGGTTGGCAAAACAAGAGGATCTGACGCAATTGTAAGTGCATGTACTACAACTGGGGCAACTGAAATATATTTGCCTCAAGATTACATATTTATATATATATATGTTTAATTTGTAAAAATTTAACAATAAAGTATATACAAACATGTGCATAGCATAGCATATTAGCAGTAGTGTCAGGAATTGTAAAAGAAAATAGATTAATCCTACCTAACCTATGAATTTTTTAAAAAACTGATGTGTAGACTAACTTAATCAGGACCGAGGTTAGAAACAAGCTGGCCTGCCCGCACGGGCTGATTCGGCGCACTTTGACCGCTTGGAACGTGCCGAAAAAATATTCTTTGGGCTGTTGGTTGGCTCAAAAATAAATGAAGTGTGAGCCTGAAATGCGGACCATAATTTTTAATAAATTTTGAAAACAATGTATTTAAATGATTTCTACGTATATTACACCGGTCAGCATGATTTAAATTGGGATAATTTTTAATCAATATGATGAAAGCCAATTTATTTCAAGCCCACTAAAATCATGGCTTAATATGAACATGATTTATTAATTCGGAATTACGAGCCTTAATGTAAACTAATTAAAAGTGAATGAAAACGATACTGAAATTTCAACACACTGTTACATATATCACTAACTATTACATGTATAACTATTATTTATAAAAAAGCCTCATCCTTAGCATAAGTTTTCATTTCAACGAGGCAATTGTTTACAGATTTAGCTAAATCCGACTCGTTTCCAGCTCTTGTAAATCATAAGAAAGAACAAAAATTAATATTCAACATCAAAATAGCTTTTAAAAATTTCTTTAATGAGCTCCGTCGAGTTCTATTTTTAGATATTCTAATTGACAATTAAAAAAACTCATGTAGAAAAATGATGTGTCATTACTCCTTACACTTACATGAATTGGATAAGACATCGCTCAGCTCAAATTAAAAAACGACTCTTTACATATATCTTAGGCTAGCCGTATGTATGTTTGTATGTATGTATGTATGTCCGATTAATTCCTGTACAAAACAACACAGTTGTTTGTAAAAAGGAATGTGACAAATTTTTATAGAAACTGCGGGCAAGTTCGGTACAAGATATAACTACGTGCAGTTTATGCAACGATTTCTGAATTTGCACTGAGTTAACCTTTGGCAATGTTATTTTGCATCGTGTCTTTGTTGTTGATATAGGAATAACGTTATGAAGCACATGTTGTTTATTTTCTTTGATCTTTGTTACAGTTCGTATACATTTTTTACTGAATGCACTATTCACTTCTTTAATCAGTACAGCTTTCTTTATGTTCGTTATTTTCGAATATAATTTAATTGGCTTCCTCAATTTTTTCTTTTCAATTTCTAACAGTCCTGGAACATAAACTTCAGCTGCATACATATATATATATATATATATATATATATAGGCAAAATATGTTTGAAATACAAACATTTTAGCATTTTCGTCTAGATAATTTATAAAATAATTAAGTTTTCGAATTCTGAAATTCGCTACTTTTTTAACATAATCAACATGAGAACTCCAGCAAAGTGAACTATCAATATAAATGCCGAGATATTTGAATGCCTTTACTGATTCTATTTCAAAACAAATTTTCTCCTTAATTATGTTTTTCAGGCACTCTTTTCTTATATTTGGGTGTGCAATAATTAGTTCTTTAGTCTTAGCAATATTCATTTTTAGATTACTTTATTCTGAAGCTTGAATGGTCTTCTCTAATGTTCTTTTATATTTTTCAAAGTCTCCATCAGCAGTTTCATGTCTTATTTTTCTGATTACTCTCATGTCATCAGAGTACTTGGAAATATCACAATGCTTCTATCAGCATTCAAACTCTCATTAAATATTTCATTGGTTTGATAACCAAGATGATGTTTTGTCTATATTATTTGTCATTTTGTTTGGTAAAATTGGGTTAAATGCACTAGAATAATAGAAGAACAACATACGAAAATTTAAGTATCCTCTAAGTTTAGACATTTGTATATAATTGCATTGTATATAACAATATATCTAATGTCCCACTAGTCTCTTTATACGCAAACTGATATGGATCCAAGATCTCTTTCATTTTTTGTATGTATACGTCTACGACACATTTATACATAACTCTTGCAATAACAGGCGTTACTGTAATAGGACGAAATAATTGTAAATTTTCTGGAATTATTTCAATCTCATTTGTGGTTTTCGACACTGCTGTCATCAAAGCTTTCTTCCACTTTTCCGGATAAATTCTTCTCTCAAAACACTTATTGAAGATCTTTGCATATATTACTGACAGAGTTTCATTAAAATTTTTATATACCCTGTGGGAATATCTGATAAACCTTTAGATTTATAATACATAATGTTTTTTAAAAGTTCCCTTATTTTCTTCATACTGACAGTTGGAGAATCTTCTTTGACCATATGTATTTTCAATTCCTCATCGCTTACTTTTTCTTCATTAAACCTAGTGAAGTAGGTATTTAGTAAGTTCCCAGTTGTTTCATTCAGCCTAACTTTTTGGCTTCAACTTGTTATTTATTGCATCATAAATATTTTCTTTGCTCATTGCTTCAATTTTCTTCCTTCGATTTAGTTTGACACGTTTAGAAATTTGTCTCTGTAAAAATTCCTCTGTTTTCGACTACCACTTTTTAATGCTGTTTTCTTAGCTAATAACAAAGAATCAATTATATCTTTGCCCGTACATAAATTAGATCTATATGAAAAAAAAACTGAGTGACTAACCAATGTTCTCATACAATTCTCTAGACACTGGGAAGTACATCACCGAAAATTCATCAAAATATCTCGTTAACATCAGAACTTCGAAAAAGAATGGAAGAACAACCTATAAGAAGTGTGGAAAGCAGAATGAAGGGATTCTACGATGCACCCATTACAAAATTCTGGATTTCTTCTGTAAGTATTGATAATTATTTTTTAGATTGATGTCGAGTGATGTTGTCGTATGTCTTAATACGATTTTCAGTATGATTATAATTAACATGTGCAAAAGGCAATATAAACAAATGGTAGGTTTGAGAATACGAAACAATTGCTTGAATTGTTTCTTAGTAGAATACGCTTATAATTTAGAAATTTTTTATCTGGCAATTTCTATAAAATGTGAAATGTTCTTACACATAATTCTAAGAGAATTTATTTTGGAAATAAGTTTTGAGAGAGGCGTGATTATGATATCTCAAATTATAATATATATATACATGTATATACATGTATATATATATTATAATTTGAGATATCATAATCACGCCTCTCTCAAAACTTATTTCCAAAATAAATTCTCTTAGAATTATGTGTAAGAACATTTCACATTTTATAGAAATTGCCAGATAAAAAATTTCTAAATTATAAGCGTATTCTACTAAGAAACAATTCAAGCAATTGTTTCGTATTCTCAAACCTACCATTTGTTTATATTGCCTTTTGCACATGTTAATTATAATCATACTGAAAATCGTATTAAGACATACGACAACATCACTCGACATCAATCTAAAAAATAATTATCAATACTTACAGAAGAAATCCAGAATTTTGTAATGGGTGCATCGTAGAATCCCTTCATTCTGCTTTCCACACTTCTTATAGGTTGTTCTTCCANGAAATTTTTCCGCTTCTAACAGTGTACATGATTTACTTCGACTCTGATTTACAAGGCCAGCCAATCAAAATTTGCAATACATGGGTAGAATTTAGCCACTACTATAATTTTCTTTTATATTCAGCCAACAAACTATACGGTTAGTGGGCTATAGCTTATATTAGGGGAAGATATACTGTTGTACATCATAAGCTCAAAACCCAAGAGAGTTTTTTACACTCTACGAAGAATGCAAATCATACACTAGAAATCAAATACAACACATTAGTATGTTAATAGGCGTGGTCTCAGGGTAAAGCAAAAGCTTTTAGATATTCTTTCTTATCTTTGTTGGTTTGCTCACATACAACATTATCGCGGTTTTACCGAAATACCCGAATGTTGCCGAAATTCTCCTTGTGGGATATATGGTATTCTACACAATTGCAGAAGGCCGTGAAATGGTGTCTGGTTCTCATGGGATTTTGAGAAACGCCTTAATCTGGTCTGACGATGGTTGGAACAGATTGGATTTCATGATAATCATGTTATTCTGGGGAGGGTTTGGACTTAGGTGGACTAGTCTTAGAGATTTAGCTCGTCTGCTGTACATTTTTGATTGCTTTGCAGCGTACATGAGAATCCTGTTCATTTTTACAATAAATCGACGATTGGGATCCTACATATCAGTAGTATTTAGTACAGTAAGCATTTGATTAACCTTATCCATACATGTTCTGTTTTAAAAATATTGTAAAAAATAACTGCATGTAATATCATATTATTGTCATGTTATTAATGAAACGTAAATTTATTATAAATTTAGTGGTTGTATCACTTTATAATATTGACGATATTGACGATCAATTGTATTTCATTGACTTCATTTTCTGCTGAAACAGCTTTCTTGAACGTGGTATTACAAATGATAATAAGTCAAAAAACGGAAGAGATAGCTGTCCTTGAAATGTGTGTGAAGCCGTATTGTTTGCTTGGCATGAATTAAATGACATCAACTCTATACCTTACGCCAATACAAAAATCAATGTAATTTCGAGTTCCCTTTTCAAGATATTTGCATTCTTTTTAAAGAAGTTAATTTCAGTGCTATGGAGTACATCTACACATTGACAAGGAAGTAAAGTCTCAATTGAAATCAACATCTCAAGCTGTCTTTTTCAGTAATCCATTTTGATTTGATTTTTCACACCCAGCAAAAAGCCCAAATATGAACATATTTGATATCAACTTCCAAGAAAAATATGAATGAAGCAAAACAATCCAATGCAATTGATTACTTTCTTTAAGATACGATAGAATTTCAATTGTGACAAACCTTTTGTATGATTTATAAGAAAATTAATGTGACATATAAAAACTCTCACTTTGAAATGCACATGGTTACGAGTGTTTTGTACTGATCTTTTTAAAGACAATCAACACTCCTAAAAATACTAACTAACATCTCCTTTGGTCCAAGTAAAAGTCTCATTAAGGAATTTTTTTAGCGAAATTGAAGACGAAATAAAATAAGACATTGAAGGTGAAGTGTCATTGTACTATAAATAATAAACATTTACTTAAAGTTGATTATTTGCATATATTTTATTCGCATATGTCAGCTATAATGTGCAGCAACTCTGCCACGAATGCATTGCTTTCTAGTGAACAACGTTATCCACAATGAAAAGCTATAAATGTCCCCATTCAACGCATTGAATAAGACTTGTATTTCAACTTCTTTTAGATCCCTGCAGTGCTGGAATTCACTGTGGTTTGGATTGTTTTCATGTTAAGCTTTGGAATCGGACAGTATGCCATTCTTTATCCACAAGAAGAACCAAGACCGTATTCTATATTAAACGTTATATACTACCCTTATTGGCAGACATATGGAGAGCTCCACTTGAGCGACGCTGAAAAAGTGGTAAATGAATGTAATTAGACAAGTTAATATAATGATAGTGATTTCAAAAATTTAGCATCTACGTGTACAGGACCTGATTGTCCATACTTGCCTGAAATAGGGATCATGTTTTTGATTGGATACACAGTGGCAGGGAACATTGTATTGCTCAATCTCTTAATAGCAGTTTTCAAGTAAGAATTTATAAAAAAACTAATATTGATTTATGTTTTTAGCAATATTTATGAGGATATTCGTGATAAGGCTGATCTTCTATATTGGTCTAATTTACTAGAAGCCGTTGAAGAATTCAATAAGCCACTTTTGCCCCCAATTATTATGGAAATTTCAGTGTTGTTTCGAAAAATTTTTAAAATCGATACTTCTAAAATAAATCGATCTATCGTATCAACAGAAGGTAAAAATCTTCAAAAAATATTTTTCAAACACATTAAACAAAAAATCTCAAAATACATAAATATAATTCAAATTCTTTGAAAAGTAAACAGGGTTTATTAAAACACATAGAGCATTCATAATCATTATTCTCATACTATATTATTTTGCGGAAGTTCTTTAACGACCCACAGCTACTATGCGTTTTTAGCAAACTTTTCCTGCTCTGAGCTGGGTCTGTCTAAAAGTTAAAAACATTGTTTTAAACGTTTAAAACGTTTTTTTTTGTAAAAAAACTACACTTTTTTGCCAACCCTGCTCGTTACATACTTCGTAATAACATTATTCATATTATCTCTGCAAATATCATGGCTTCTTATAAATGAAAGACCTGTGTGAATTCTTTCTGTTGCATTTATGGACATTTCGTTGCTATATTGAAGCGATAGGATAATGCCAGCAATGTCCACTAAACTGAAATTTCTGAAATATCAATTGAATGTTTTTTCTGAAAATTTTGTGCGTTTAGCAATGAACAAACGGAAAATAACATAATTACTCAAGAGACTTTTTATGAGTGTGTCTAAAACATGTTGAAATCTGCAGAAATAAACGCATTAGGAGTATAATTCGTCCTCATATTGTCTTTGTTAGCTTAGATAATTGTAAACAATCTATTTATTAGTTTTTTGATGACTAAAGAAAGGTTTACTGAAAAGCTAAGATCCTTGATAATATCTCACTAAAACGCATTTGAAAAGCATGCAATTTAGACTGTCTTGGCCTCATGGCTTCTTAATGAATAAAAAAGGTCCGCTGACATTAAAATCAAAATACAATTAGATGATTGTCTTTCAGTACAAAAGCAATTTAAGCGTCTTTGATACCTCCATGATAATACAATTTCCGATTTCTAAATTCAATCATATATTTATGGAATAAATTTGATTTCATGATATTTCCCAAAGTAAAATTTCTACCGCGAAAATGATCTTAAATTCGTTTTTAGCTACATACAATTTACAAGTAAGACTGAAAAAAGTACGCAACTAAGAAAAAAAATTTTTGTCACACAGTGTAATTAGTAAATATTTATAGTCAACAAGTTTTTCAAACTAAAAGTTGTATACAAGATTGAAAGCGTTATGGCATCAATTGGAAGTGGTGACATTCAAATATCATTGTTTCGTGCTATAAAAGATTATTGATTTATATAAATTGTAATGAAAAATTTTTTGACAATGAAGCGCTCAGTATATTTGAAAACAACTATGTGGAACACTTTTAAATGTTGCAAATTATAGAAAACGTAGTCTGGAAAACTATGGGTTAAATAAAAATTGGGCAGCATGCAAGTTTTAATGAAACAACATCGTTGTTAAATGCATTTTATTTTAAAAATTATTCTGCTAATATGTCTACACATTGCAATAATTGAAGTAAGAAACTTCACACTAATAAATTGACATTATCAAATGTGTGCTAATTGTATTAAAGGTAGAATGAGCGCTTTTATGGTCGACGAAATTTAGAAATTTGATAATTTCAAATATTTGAGAGTTGCCATTTATAACTAAAATAATAGGTTTACTAAATCGCAATCCTAATAGAGCAGTGGTTATCAAACTGAGGTACGCGATCTTAAAGAAAGTTTCTCGCGGGTCGTGCCAGGGACGTTGACGCTGAGTTGTAATTATTTTTATTTTTTGCTTTGATACAGACGCAATTTTTCGTATTATTTGAATAATTTTTTAAACTTTATCATAATACATTTCTTTGATTAATTCTAATTAATGAATGTTTGAAATTGTAATATTTTGGCATAGTAAATTCTATAAGGAACTGCAAATCACAACTAGAGCAATAAGCTTTTTGTACCTTTTTAAGGTTTACGCCTCAAGAATGTTAGTTATAATTTAGGGCAGCCAACGATGTTCATTAATGAGATAATGCTGTTCCAAGCGCATTGTTCTGATTGCTATTTGATTGACAAAGATAAAGAGAAGAGCGCGAACACTGATGCAAAGATCAACTACCTCACATCAAAGTACTTTTTTTATTCTATATGGCATTCTAATATAGGGAATGAAGGAAAGTGTCATTAAATAAACAATATTATAGGTCCTTCAATAATAGAAAAGGCAGTATGAATGGCTGATGTAAAATCAAATTTTAAATATTCAAGTTGCGACCATTGTGATATAAGTAGGCAAAGTAACCACATATTAGTTAAGCAAAACTAAGCAACGCTAATTGCTCTATAAGTCTCATTTTTTACACATAAGCAGTAATATAACTCATCATATTTTAATGGTAGGAAATTTTCAATTCTTGATTAGAATTTTCAAGTCCAAAATCAGGTTCCTAACGTCTTAATGACTCTACTACAGCCCAGTGATAAATTTGGGTAAACAGGCCAAAAGTGAGATTTTTGTGGTCTAAAATGGATTTGGGTTGTCAGTAATGTAGCAATTTTGTACTTTTCAAATATGTGAACTCTGTTTTCATTCGGAAGTGATTTCTGTTGAAATGAAATTCCAAGAGATATATATAGAAAAAACTGGTTGGAATTCAATTTTAATATCTCCACTTTGTATCTGTTTCATTACTTCCTATAATATTTTTTTATTTGTAATAAAAGTCACCTCAATTTTATCAATTATAGACTAATAACTTTTCCTTAAAGAATGAACAATTTCGGTATTTTGCACTGAACAAGCTCTTATAAATGCAAAGAAACAGTTTTGCAACTCGAAGAATCATCAAATGAATTTCATTCAAGAGATGAAACTGAAATCCGAAGCCCACCATCAGTAAACTTATATTGATAAAGTTCAAATCTAGTAGAAACCATTAATTCTAAAAGAATACGAGCTCTATTAGCGAACATACACATATTCTGGAAATATTGGAAAAAAATAATGACACATCAAAGCAAATAAGTAAGTTCAAAACAAAATGTGATCATATTACATCCGAAACTAATATTAACATTTGTGTAAAAAATTTTAGCAGAATATTCCATTTTGAATTTGAAGTTTATTTTGTTGAGCTTTTGGAAGTATAATCAGTTTTGTAAACTTCCATATACTTCTGCAATTCTTCCAATATTTCCAAAAGCTGTGAATATTAACTGGTTTGCAAAACTGAATTAACTGCAAGTTAATTTCAAATATTGCTAATGACTAAAAGATTGGTGCCATTAAGTTCAATCACGGCAATAGAAATATTAATACTCTGTCCGCTTACTATAGCCTCATTGAAAGATTCTATTTGGAGCGTCGGTGTAAATTTAACATTCGATTCGTTGACAAGTCTGGCTGGATTTGACTTCTAAACTGTACTAAAGAGTTTGTACTATTAAAGATAATTCTAACGGAGATGCAATGCTGGTTATGAAAGAGAGATCCAAAAATTAGAGTTAGCATCACTCTGATGCTGAAGTAAGGCGACAAAAAGTAAATCAAGACAATTGCAGTCGCCTCAGAAATTTTAAGAGATATTCTGTGCAAGATTTAACCTGTAATTGTACTTGTAAAATAATGGTAAAACCGAAAAATACCATTTGAATAATCAAAAAATGAGACTAAATTTCGCATTATATTTATAAATTTGCAGTTTTGAATTGTTAAATAATTTTGTTACAATATCTTGAATTTCCGGAATTTTCTAATAAAATGCAATGCAAAAATATTTATGATAGTTTTTTTCACTAAGCACTAATTGACTATCAATAAAGACATAAAAAACTATTTTACAAATATTTGTGTTAAAATAAGTATTTTTAATAATATTTAGATTGGCCGAAACTCAAGCAACTGTCTATCAGATAAAAGAAAAATTTGATCACAAACTACAGTCGTTGGAAAGTGGCATCGCTGAAATTTTAGAAATTCTGAAACCCCGGCAATGATATCGCTATTTGCATATGTAGAAAGTTATTTTAGTAAATTTTTGCGATTTTCAATCATGTTTAAAGAATATAAGCACATGTAATGTCAACAGATTAATTTGTATGTCCTTTGAAATCCTATTTTAATCCTGCAACAGCGAATACGCAAGCAACTTATTAACCTGTTGCCGAATTAAGAAAGTGGATGGTGTAGCAAAATTGTAGATTATAAACCGTTCGGTTTGATTTCCTGGAGTTTTACTTTTTCAGTATTGTTTATAAGTTAAATTTAGTTTATCTATACAATAGGCATTAACATACCGTAAACTGGGGTAGCATTGGACTACGGGGTAACATTGAATAATTAGAAAATGTTTTATTGCCACATACTTTGATATTTAAGAAATATATTCTCAATTTTCTTACATTCTTTGAATTTTTAATTATATCAGAATTAACACATGTTGAAGTTCGGTCCTGTAACATTTGCTGCGGTCTGTACATATCAATTTTGATGGTGAACAGAGAAAGCCATATTTTCGTCATTGTGTATACTTTTATCTTTTTACAGTAAGTACACTTATTTTTTGGATAAATTATTATTGAAAACATTCAAAACTTTAATCATCTATGGCTTACACATAAACTTGTTGTCACAAGCTTAACAACTAATGTATTGGACCCTATTCATATGCAAATCGTATCCTGGTTTTGTTTCGGGGTAACTTTGAACATGTTCAAAGTTAGGCCGTGACAGCCAATTTTTTAGCAATCAAGTAATTACCTAGTACAATTGTCAAAATTTGGATCCTCTCAATATGAGTTGATAGTTATTGTTAATAAGTGTCTGATGTTGAAAACATTATATTTGTTGTATTTGATAATTAGTCTCGTCACATTTGAAGGGGGTGTTCAATGTTACCCTGACATAACTTGTTCCATTGGTCATTAAAATGCTTAAATTTGAATTGGAAATGCTATTTATTTGTTGAGTTTTGAACTTGGGATAGATTGTTGGCAAAGTGGTACCAAGAAGATCTAATTATAAATAATGTTCAAAGTTGCCCCAATTCACGGGTAACTTTGAACGCCCATATTTTTGTGCTCTTTACAAATTTTATATTATTATGGATAGGTTACATCCTATTAGGTGACCCCATTAAAAAAGAGCAAAGTTTTGCAGTTTTATCTTGATTTCTGAAATATATAAACAGGAATATGTGTAAAGTGTTCAATATTACCCCAGTTTATGGTATTAAGAGTAATGGAAGACCTAAAACTACAACTGGGGCTTTTACTGATTCAATCAACTAACATTGATAACTGCATGAACTTCTATAACACTAACTGGAACTGAAACAAATAAATCACCAATAGAAGAGCGGAATTAATAGATGATTGAGTGAAATCGGCCAAATGTTGCTGATAAATGATCATTTGCTCCAGTCCAGTTAATATTTATAGAAGTTCATGGATAACCGTTAAGCGCAAATTCTGGATTTAATTGCAGCTAAATTTCGGAAATTGTTTGCATGACCTACAAACTTAATAAGCTAAAACAAACATCTATCCTATATTTGAAATCAAAGTGCTTTTTTGAAAAATTACTTAAAAGCTACGTACTGCATATTCGTGTTTCTAACATAAATTTTATTTCGAAAAAGAACTTTTAAAAACAACTTAAAAGGTTATCCTAATAGATAAGCTTTTTGAGATCAAAAAAACGTAGCAAAAACATATTACTGGATTAGCAAGAAGTAAAAATTAATATTACAAATTATAAATGATTTAGCGCGAACTAAGAATTACTTATGAATTTAGCCTTGCTAAATACCTCTTTACTAAAGTTCAGTAAAATCTGTTAATGATGCGACCGCTAATCAATGCTTCTTTTCACTTGAAATCAACAAGATGACAACAGCAGTTGAACCTGTCAAATTTTCTGCAGCATATATAAATTTAAAAACAAGCTAAAGATAGAATTTTCCTTTTTGCTACACAATTTGAAATTTTAGGTCTAAGGCTTTTAGGACTAAAGCTAGGATTCTGCAGGACCATTTAGTCTCATGGGACTCAATGGGACTGGGATCAAAAATTTCATGGGATATGATGGGACTGGACCCAAAAAATTTTGGTTCTGAAAAACCTGAGCTAAAGCACACTATGGCTACTGATTTTTTCCAACCTGCACATCTATACCTGCTGCTCTCGTTTGTATTATGCGCATTATTTTAAGTGGCAGTGCAGCAAGCAAATAACCAAAAATTGGGTAGTTTTGCAGAATTTAACACTATTTTTACAAGGCTATCCCAATTAAAGATTCATAAATTATTACGAGATAATTATATACTTTTCCATCATGTAATACTAGAATAACGAAAGTGAAACTATCAAACCAAGGTAAAAATGTGAAGATTAATGATTGAAATTTTTCGCCGTTTTTAAATGACAGATATTCATTTTCATAATTTTTTAAATCATTCAATGTAATTCAGTTCCAAACAAAGTCTATATCTAAGCAAACTTAAGATTTTTATTTATATCATTTGAGACCAATTATGCGCATGTAAATTGGTAAATTGCAATCATTACTGGTAATTACGATCACTTGTTATAGGCAAGAACTGCAAGTATGAATAGGCAAACCCGATTTCTGGCCCTGAATTTACATGTTTGGTTTGGAAAACTATGAAAATTATTAGCTGAATGATATATCGTTCACTAAAAATAGGCTATTGAGGAAATGGGTGTATTGATATTCACATTTTTTACCATGTTTTGCTAGTTTTTACGTCTGTGTTTCTAGTAAAACGTGTTTTCAACAAAGCCTGAAATTTGTGACCTTGAATTTTTATCATAAATATCCATGACAATGATTCATGAGATTTTTCCTTGTATATCAATTTGGAAGGCTTAGTTTTAGTAGAATTTGAATATTCTATTGGGAAAATATTATATTTTATGTGAAAACAATTCAAAAAAAACATTATTGATTTATTAAATTCTCAATTACTGAAATTCAGCACACAAAATTTTAACACAGATTTTGACAAAAAATTCGAGGTCAACACACTTAAATTCAAAATAAGTAAAGCGTGTTGAAATTAAACCTGTTCAAGTGTCATGTTTCCAAATGTTCGAAATTAAAATCTAAATAATAATAGCCTGAAAAAATTAGATAATTCGCTTTCATTTGTAAGCATTAGTTTTTTATATACTAAAGTTTTTTTAAAATTGCTCGATGATTTCGGAATAATAACTTTCCAATATTTTACAATAAAATATAGAAAGTTTACTTTTTTGTTAAACTATATTTGCTGATTGTTGCAAGCACATTATTGGACACTTAAAAATAAGGAAAAATTCTCTAATTTCTATAACATTTTGTAAACATTTAGTGGCATGAGACTTCATTTGATCATTAATATATCACAGCGATTTATTGATGGGCTTGGTCACGTGATAGTTAGCATTTAGAGTTAAAAACTATGATTGAAGTTATGCTGTTGTTCCTTATATATTGTATGCGCCTAACACTTTAAATATCTAAATTATGCCAATATTTGGTTATTAGTTAATGTACTAACCCTAAGGGAATATAACAATTATTATTTATGTATTTTCATTGTGGAACAGTTTTTTATGATGTAAATGGTATATACTTGTAAAAGTGATGTTAACTTTTTGAAATGCCATTACTTCAAAGGAAAATACATATTTCAAAAAAATATTCTGTCTCATTGATGAACCTACTATGGAGCACACATGACATGATACATGTACATTTCAAAAGAAATAAATCATTATTGAATGAGTATAATCCATTTCAACAGTGAAAATTAAATTCCGTTATTGCTTGATCAGCCCCTGATGCAACCGTCATTAGTGACACAGAAGCCCGGGATGCTTATATAGCATCTCTTAGACATTTATTAAATGAAATTAGCATCCTCTGAAACTTGTTAAAAGATAAACCATTTTTGTTTGTTTAAAAATATACTTTTTATGTTTCTAATGCCACCTTTCAATTTAAAATAATTCAATGTTATGCAATTTACCTTGCAGCAAATTTTTTTTTAAATTATTAGTTAGTTAAAAGTTTTATTAAAATTTCTTCTGCACATATATAGTTAATGATATATGTTAAGGGAAGCTAACTGCCAAATTTATCGAACATATTATTTGCTGATTTTATGTCAAACTTTGAATTAAGTTTATCGATCTTATAAATAAATCTTACTTTTTCTTCGATGAATTTGCTCTTTCTCATTTGATTCATTAGACTATATCTGACATTGAAGTCGGCAAATAAGTAGAAGAACAAAAGAGCATGAAACTAATTCAACCATATACATAAAAATTTTGAAAAATACCGAAGCAAAACAACTCAAAATCATTGAAAGCATTTTATTAGATCATTTCAACCAAATCTAAAGAGAATTAGATTTAGTGAAATATTATTATAAGATCAAGTAAATTTAGAAGGAAAAAGTTGCAAAGAAATATATTTGAATGTTTTTAATAAATTTATTAAAAATCCTTTAAAAACATTTAAATATTCTTTGCCTGAACGAAGCATTTTATCAGATCCGAACAAGTCTAAAATTAAACTCAAAAATAAAAACCTTGCACTACCGATTATTGCGCAATACATCTATTTATTTCAGACTTATCAACTAGCAGAACAGAGCCAAGCCACGCTTAAACACTGCATTGAATATACAGCAAGCCCAAAACCAGACTTTATTAAGTCAAGCAAATTTATAGTTTTTTTTAAATTTTTTTACGCAGTTTTCGTACTTTTCATTCAATGTACCTTTTTATAATCTTATTTTAAAATTTCTGTTAAATAATAGCAAGAGCTATGTAAACAATTCTAAGCACAATATTTTTAAAAAACTATCGAGCTAAGACGAGTCTTATTGAATGGTTCTATGTGGGGAGTCCAGCTGAGCCGAGTCAAGCTTAAAAATTTCGGCTCGTTGACAAGACTGACTTCTTTGCTCTAAAAATGAAACATTAAGTTTGCATTGCTACAAACGAGATAGGAATATTTGCAACACATAACGCCTAAATAAAACTAATATAATGCTGTAAATTCACAAAAATCGAAATGTATCTTTGTTCGCAGTTCAACAAATCGCAATAACCGCTTTTCCAATGAAATTAATGCAACAAGAAACTAATATGGTCATTTGAACAAGAATTTTGATTAAGTTTCAAATATTGTAAACAAATCATTCATAATTATTTTATAGCAAACATAGAAATTACTTAAAATCAAAACACTAATTCATCTTATTTTGACGACAGATTTCCGAGTAGTTATGAAATGTTCAAATCAATAATAAAACAAAACTCCGATAAACCTAGCGGTTGTTCGGAAATTCCTACTGTGATAAAAATTTCCACTTAATTCATATTTCCCTTAACTACATCTTCAAATATAGCATTAAAGTATAAAACATTCCTATGTTGCTTAATATACACACATACGCTATTTTTACAATAAACTTTCTTCTCAATAATTCGCATATTTCTATTATAGAACCTATAAATTTTCGAACTGCTATTTACTAATAAATTCCAAGAACAATAATTTTCAGCATCCCATTTTGGATTTAGAATGCCACTTTTAGCAATTGATGCCCTTACCCAGATAACGGAGTACTGCCGAAATTTTCCTGCTAAAACTTAAGTTACTATGGAATGCTTAGACTTTTCTAAAGTCCCGGGCAAACGATACAATTTTTGTTGCTAAACCAATTAATATAAGAAATCCGATTGGAGGAATTCAAATGACTTTGAAATTATCTTATCACATTGCTCGCTATAATGAATATAGCAACAAAGGTTGTATTTTTTGTGCGGGGCCTAAGGCGTACGGCGCTACTAACCCCAATATTTTGATGAAAAATTCAAATGCATAAACTATCAGTAAAACATTATAAAATTAGGGTTAAATTACTATGAGGATTTCAAAAAACGAGATGTTGTATAATCATTATGGTAGAATTTGAATTCTAGCCATGTTTGACATGATTTATCCTTTTGCTTAAGAAAATTTTTAATGTGCTTTATTCTCTAGGCAATGAGTTACAAGCTCAAATAGCTTCAAAACTTTCTTCTATGCTTAATCCAAGTAAAGTGCTTTAATCTGGGATTCAGTTTATAGATTAGTTGCATGCAACAGGAAGCAAATGGTAAAAATCAACCACACTTTCAGGGATACGGTTTATGGAAATAGGCGTAAAAAACGAATAAATCTGTGCCTGTATTAATCAATAATTACATCAATGATATTTGAATTTTTTTGCTAATAAGTAATTAGATGTTGCAATAGAACAAATCAAATTTAATTGACTCCAGTACTCTTCAATGCACAAACTACGCATTTTGTTGGAAAAACTCAATTTTACAAAATGAATTTCTTCTAATAGTAATCTATGTTAAAAAATATTTTAACTTTCAATAACATACATCCCGACAATTAATGCATTTAAATATTTAGGAATAACTCATTCAAAGCATCAAACCTGTAAAAAATTGTTTCTGAGATAAAAGGCATAGCCTACATAGCAGAACCTATTTTCTTCTGAGGCAACCCTTTAACTGCTTCACGCAGTTGGTTGCCATGACCCATTTAAATTATGAGAGTGTCCTTCTTACAAACTTAAAAATATAAAAATTGAAATCTTAAGCTGCAACATAAATTAGCGCTTAATTTTTATGAAAGAAACTTCTCACATTAAAATTACATTTCTGATAATTGGACATTTCCTTAAAAAGTACCATATAATCCACATCAATGTGCTTCATTATTTTTCAAAGTTGTTAAGAGTTCTTCTATATGATATGGTGTTTTTCTCTGGATTAAACAGCCATTTTTAGACGTCAAGAAAACTCATTTGAAATTAAACCAATAACGAAATTGAAATAATTCTGAAACGGTGTAAAGAAAGTGATTCTAGCCCAGAAATTTACATTAAGTGAATATATTATTACAAACAATTTAATAAATATATTACTACTAGCCTGTGTTGTTTTATGCAATTTTTTCGTGAATATTTTGAATTAGTAAATTTTTAAAGCCGTTATTTAGAGAAATAATTAGTACTTAATAATTATCTATATTCTAAACGTAAATTTCCTTATCATTATACAAGAATTCAAAAGGTGTACAATAATTTGAATAAATAAAACATAGTTGACTAACAATGTTTCCAAAAAACATGGACATTTAACAGGAGTGATGTTAATTTAATTTCAGATTTAGTTTGATATTAATTAGTTGATACTAATCAACCTTACAATATAAGCATGTGCAATTATAGTAGCCAATTATACTGTACGTAAATTTTCTAAGCGAATGCTTGTATTGCAATGATACTAAATTTAAAGAAAATTTTAGATAAAAATAGCTGAATTTAAATTGAGTGGTTCAAATTTTAGAACCAGCATTATTAGACCTATAAGATAAGATAAGATAAGATATTCTTTATTCAGATAAATATTAACAATTATAAACTGGTAATTTATCTGAATAGCGGCGTCAAATATACATACATACATACAAACACATACAATAGGATAAGGGTCTATATACAATAAATCTACCAGGCTAGGGATAAATTACTATCAGGAGTTCAAGAGCAAGATGTTGTATAATCATTATTGTAGAACATGTATCCTAACCATGCTTTACCCGAGATATACTTTTGCTTAAGGAAAATATTAAATGTGCTTCTTAAAAGCTTGCAATTTTTCAATTTTCCTTATCTCTTTAGGTAATGAGTTCCAAGTTCGGATAGCGGTATTAATGAATGAATTTTGCAAAACCTTTTTTCTATACTTAATCCAGGTATAGTGCTTTGATCTGGAATTATGCTTATGAATAAATCCATGCATTGAAATAATATTATAAGGTGGTAATTTCTTGATGAGCTTGAAAAATGTTAACAGTGTGTTAAATATGATTAGCTGTCTTGGGAAAAGGATAGACCTAGAAATATACTGCTTAGTTCTGAAAGAATTTATCTTTGAAACGTTTNGTCAAATATACATACATACATACAAACACATACAATAGGATAAGGGTCTATATACAATAAATCTACCAGGCTAGGGATAAATTACTATCAGGAGTTCAAGAGCAAGATGTTGTATAATCATTATTGTAGAACATGTATCCTAACCATGCTTTACCCGAGATATACTTTTGCTTAAGGAAAATATTAAATGTGCTTCTTAAAAGCTTGCAATTTTTCAATGTTCCTTATCTCTTTAGGTAATGAGTTCCAAGTTTAAATCCAGGCATTGAAATAATATTATAAGGTGGTAATTTCTTGATGAGCTTGAAAAATGTTACCAATGTTTTAAATATGATTAGCTGTCTTGGGAAAAGGATAGACCTAGAAATATACTGCTTAGTTCTGAAAGAATTTACTCTTGAAACGTTTAGGGCCCATTTTAATTGAATATCATATTTTCTATATAGAACATCTTTTTGATCAGTAAATAATATATTTGCATAACTTAGGTGACTCATTATAAATGAATGGAAAATTGAATTATTGCACAGGCAGGTAGTTGTTTTACTATCATTGGCATACTTCTTATACCTATTGCCAATTTTCGGACTATTGCATTAATGTGTGATTTAAAATTTAGCTTCGAATCAAAAATTACTCTTAAATATTTGAAATTGTCTGCAGTTGGAACCTTAACATTATTAAGATTAAGAGTTAATACTGAAACTTCATAATTTGTCTTAGAGGGCTGCAAAATACAAAATTCTGTTTTACTTTCATTTATAAGTAACTTATGCTTGTTAAAGTACGTTGTCAATTTGTTGCAATTATTTGCTACAGATTCAATTGCTAAATGCAAAAATTTTATCTCTTGTCTCATCATTTTAAGACAACAATTCTTATCTTTTCAAAAATCTCATACAAGATAGTTATTTTATGCAGGCTAAAAACTACAATTTTGAAGTTAATAAAAAAATATACTTCGGTCTAACGCTTAAATATACGTTTTTATAACCCACAGAAGTCAGAAATATTACGCCTCGAATTATGAATCAGTAAGTTATTCATCAAGTATGTAGTTTTGAAATCAATCCAAATAAGCACAAAGATATTAAAGTCAGGGGGTATTGGGAAGTGATGTTAATGACATTAAATTGCTTTTTAAAGCTAAATAAATTAGTCGAATATAATTCTCAAAGATTTAAAATTTTCAATTTCTTTGCAATTTTTAAATGCAAAATTAGATTAATACTGGACAAATTGAGCAATTATCTTTAATCGGTGTTCTATCGATTTATACATAAGAATTCATTGGTCCTAAAAATGTTCCTTGTGAAGCACCTGCGTAAATTTCAATGCAAAATTCTTGAGATTATGTATGAATTTAAAAAATTAAAAAAGAAACGCATCATTTATTTAACATGTTTCGGCATGCCAATATCATTGTCAAAAGGTTTCCCAGTATAAAATTCAAAAAATATTCATCACATTAGTTTTTTATAATGTCTTCGGTAAATTTAGTTGGCATTTATATATTCATCTTTTTTGGTTAAACTTGGTTCCTTTAATTCTATATAAATTGATTCCATGATGTTTAGTTGAAAACTATCATTTGCCCTGGATAAAATTTTATATTTAAATTTTATATCACACTTCTTTAGGTGATCGGAGATGGTCTATTGATTTTTGCGTTGTTTAATTCTTGATTGTAAATTTCGTGATGTCTTTCCAATAAATAGTGAACCACAGTTGCAAGGAATTTTATATATTTCTTTGGAAAAGTTTTCAATCTTAGTTTCTGTCTTTAGTCCTATTTGATGTTCTACTCTGTTGGTCTTTAGTATAAATCCTATCCTTAAGAATGATGAAGTGATTCTTTTCAGATATTTCTGTAATTTAATTGATTGTATTCTTGATATTCAATATTAAAGTTGTAATTGTATAAATAATCACTTTGTTTTTAGTTTCTTGAGTTTGTAGTAGACCTTCTAAACTTTCCTTTATAATTCTATCGACTACATATGTTGGATATTCATTACGCCTTAATATAGAATAAGAAATCTTTATTCAGAAATTGCTTCGACAATATATAACTATACTGATAGCAACTCAATCTGTAAGCGGCAATAAACTACAAAAACAATACAAAATAGAAAATTGCACCATTGGGCTATGCCGTTTCAATTTCTGTTAGTTGAATAATCTTGGTTGTAAAATTTAAGCCCCTCCATTTGAATTAAAATATTTCTTTTAAAGAATTATAGTAATATCCTTTGACATTGATTTTCAATATCTTTATACTATTTGGTAACTTTAATTCTCTAGGTAAATGATTCCAAAGTTTTATAGAAGTATTAATGAAGGAATTTCTCTTTTTTTTACAAAGAACTGGTTTAGTATTTCGAGTACATGTATTTAGGTAAGTGATTTTATCGAGATTACGGAAATTTATTTTATCATAGGGCTTCTGTTGTTTACGATCTTATACAATGTTTTTAATACATTTATCTGAATTAGGCATTGAGGATTTAAGAAATTTTTACTGAAGGTTTTGCATTTAATATTATTAATATCAGAATAGTTGTTCGTTACTAACTTCGTTGACCATCTTTGATCGGCTGTTTTCGTTTTTAATTCTATTAAAACTGATTCTCCACTGCAATATATATTAAAGGCATGTCAGCTTTATGCACTTTTGCAAGTCCATACATACGACATGCAAATCCACTACTAGATTTTATATTCTCATATTGTTTCATTTATTTTATTTTAACTCAGTAATCTACGTATAATTGAATTGAATCTATTCTCCATTAAAATAGGTGCGACGTTGTTGGCATTTTTTGGGATATTGAAATTTTCAAATCTCCATTGAAGATTCTTAACATTTTCTTACAATAATCATTTCACAGTAATGCCCGTTACGAATTTAATCATAAATATTTCGCTTCATTTTAAGTTTCCATTAGAATATTGTCTCAATAGCATATTGTATTAAATTTACGCGGCAAAAATTCACATTTTAATATTGTGGTATCTCATAATGATAATGACCGACTTTTGTGATAGTAAACGTGCAAGAAATTTTACATTTACTGCAGATCTATTAGCAGTCAGCAGGCACTCTCTTAAGTTACCACTGTCAGTAGCCATGGTTGGCCAAAGTGGGAGAGGTGCAACCCCCTCAACTGAAGTTCGGTCTTCGGCTTCACTCTACTGATAAAACTCAACACAGGTCAGCACTCTGTGTGCCAGGGGTAGTCAGAGGTTTATCAGGATCAAACCGGCCAGGTACACTTCTAGGGGTATGGTCAGGACCCATCTTGGTCTCACCCATTGAGTTTGTCTGTTTACTTCTTTTTTCGAAACAAATGTATGAATTTCAAGAGGAAGTAAATATGAGAATAGCATTTCCGAATTTTTGTTCAGTGGTTTCAGAGATAATATGCAATAACTCACAATAACAAGAAGATAAGATAAGATATTCTATATTTAGAGACTTTTATTTACAATTTCAGAAACTGATAAATTCTCAAAATAGCGTCAATAATGTACAAAAATAATAAAAAAGACATGAAATATATACAAGGAAAGCGTCATTTTAGGCTACGGATATTATAGTCTTGTAGTAATATAATAAGTATTATAAGATTTGTAGCCTATCCAAGCTTTTCCACAGATGAACTTTTGCTTTAGAATTATTTTCTTAACACGTTTGCGAAAGTGTTTTACATTTTTACTACATTTGATCTCTTGGGGAAATTTATTCCCCTTATTGCATTATTTATAAAAGAATTTCGCTATATTTTAGATTTATACTTGTTTACAGTAAATCTTTTTGTTCTTTCATTGATCTTGTTCGGAAATTCTGGGATTTTTATGCAATTATAGAGTGGAAGCAATTTTACAATTTTATAAAATTTAGTGGCGGTGTTTATTTGAATTAACTGCTTAGGGCTTGGGATTGATTTATAAATATATTTTTTCAAAGCACTAGAATTTCGTTTACAAACATTAATGGCCCTTTTATATTGAGTTTCGAGCTTTTCAATTAGTTCTTCGCGTAGGTTTGAAAATAAAATACTACTATAATTAAAGTGGCTAATTACTAATGAATGGAGAAGTTGTACAATTGCATTTTCTGGAAGTTGCCTTAGAACGTGGCCTATTGTTTTTATACCAATAGCAATTTTCTTTTGTAATGATTTAACATGTTCATTAAATAATAAATTTGAGTCAAAAGTAACCCCTAAATATTTAAAAGAACTAACTTCGGGAAATTTGGTATTTTTTACTATTAAAATTTTTTTAGGACGACTTTTTTCAAAATCATGAGGCTTAAGTAAACAAAATTCAGTTTTTCGGCATTAATTCGTAATTTATGCACTGAAAAGTAATTGCATAATGATCGACAGGTTAACTCAATTTCATTTATTGCCTTATCACCAGATTTGTCTGCATAAAATACACAGGTATCATCTGCATATTGCATGAGATTGTTCTTAGTATGATATTTCATATCATTTATATAAATATTAAATAGTAGTGGGCCTAGAATAGTTCCCTGGTGGTATACCATTTTTGATAGAAAGCCAATTCGAAAATACTTTATTGGCTTTTACCCGTTGAATTCTATTTGTAAGATAATTTGTTATAAAGCGCACTATCATTATCCATACATATATGTTTTAGTTTTTCGTATAACATTTTATGATTGATTGAGTTAAAAGCTTTAGAAATATCTAAGCAAGCAATTGCGACATAGTTATTTTTATCTAGGAAATTCCTCCAGCGTTCAGTTGCTTGGATAAGAACATCAGTAGAAAAAAATGTTTTCGAAATCCAAATTGTGCATCAGACATTAGATTATATTTTGCATGTGATCGTAAATTTGATCCGATAAAAGTCTCTCAAATATTTTACTAAGTGGGGAAGCTACCGAGATTGGAGGCAATATTTTCATCATGTTTTTTAAAAACCGCTGTTACATGAGCTTTTTTTACATCAGGGAAAATTTTTTTGATGCACTCATTGAAAGTAAAATTTAGCGGTTTACTAATAATTAACGCAATTTCTTTCAAAATCCAGGTAGGTACTTTTGCTGGGGCCATTTGATTTATTCGATTTGAGTTTTGTTATTGCTTTAATCATCTCATAAGTAGTAGTATATCTGAATTTAAAAATTGGAATACTATTTTTCTGTGGAGAATTAAATTCAATATGTTCGCCTGCATAATTTCCCAAGTTGATAAAAGTTTCGTTTAAGATATTAGCGATTTTTATGGGGGCATCTTGCAGGTTTCCATCATAGTCCTTAATTGCATCAATGTCGCCCATACATTTTTTCTGACAATTGGCCAATTTATTGATAAACCTCCACTTGTTTCTTTGATTTAATCCTTTGAAAATATTTTTAGAATAAATATTTTGCGCTTTTCGAATAGTTACATTACAAACTTTCGCTGGTTTTTAGTAGTAGGTACTCTTTATGGGCTTGATTTTTATTTGTTATGCATTGCTTACACTTAGAATCAATCCAAGGTTTACCATCATTAGATTTTTTCAAAGAAGAATTAGATAGAATTATTCTTTGGGGGCAAAAGATATCATAAAAACATTCAAGCTTAATTAGAAATTTTTTTAGCATACTATTTGGCTCAGAGGCTGAATATACATCATTCCAATCTTGTGCGCTTAGCTCAGATTTAAGTTTATAAATATTTTCTCTAGAATGGTCACGGATAAAAATCCATTCTTTAATTATTCTAATAGTATCCTTAGGCACTTGTATTGCAATAATGCAATGATCAGAAAATGGGAATTCTCCACAATAAAAAATATAGTTATCTTTATTATCTGTAGTAATGGTATGATATCAATAAGCGTGCTAGAAGTGGATACATTTCTTGTAGGTAGGACTGTGTTCGACGAAAATAAATTAAAAGTGTTTAATAAAAGATCTAGTTTTTCTTTTTCGCGATNAATTTAAATTCCAATCGCCCATTAATATGACATCTTTGTTTTCAGAAAACGCAGAAGATAACTCGGCCTCGATTTGATTAAAAAATTCATTGAGGTAGTTTTTTGAGGGGCAGTAAGACACATTAATTAATTGTTTTTTTAAAGTAGAATCTTTACTTGGATTGTTTATTTCGATCCATAAGCTTTCAAATTTTGAATCAATTGATGAAAAGTCATTCCTTAATTTAGGTCGGTAAATTTTTGGAATAAGAAAAAGAACACCGCCGCCTTTAGTTTTGCATAATAAATTATTAGGTGCTCTTTGCGAAAAAGTCTGTATATTTTATCATTAAATGTCTACATGTTGTTGGAATCATTGGCTGTTAGCCAAGATTCTGTTATGCATATTATTGTTTCATGCTTGGATTCTTGCATAAATTAAATAAACTGATAATGCTTATTGGCTAAATTCTGAAAGTTTACATGTACATAATTTATGCTTTTAGTATTATTATTAAGTTTTACGATAAATTCTTCATAATTATAATCAGGGCCTGGGTTACATTCGATTCCTTGAGTAACTAAAAGGAGAAAGAGGAAAGTTTGTATACTCGAGGTATTTTCAAATTTTAGACAGCAGTAATTACATATGCATATATATAGGTATATCCGTAGCCTGAGAGTCGTAAAATTACACATATTTAAATATAAAGTTTTTTAGTTTTGATATTTCTGCTGTAATTAATTGCGGCGGCTTTGCGGTAACTTCTGTAATTATTGCGGTGGAAACCCGTCGTGATAATCGGCAACGTGAAGGGGCGTTGTTGAGCATTATACTGTGATTTCTTTGATTGGTTTGCGGTCGCGGTGATTGATCAAAAGTGGCTTTGATACACCGGGCAAGATTTCCGTAGCCTGCGTTAGATAAATGTACCCCATCTTTTGCGAAATATTTTTCAATAATCTGTTCACCCAAATAAAAAGAATTATAACTGTGAAAAATTTCATACTCCAAGTTTTTCGAATGTTGATGAATAAGATTTAGTTCCATGGCCTTCTTGGTTAATCGATTGCAATGCGGGAATGGTGCCACTTCTCCTAAGTAGAGCTTAGCAGACGGAAAAGAAGCACGGACAGCATTAACTAGATCTTTAAACATTGAAGTATACTCAGTTCTATTCTTCATAACATCATTCCTTCCGACTGTAATGACTATGTCCTTTACGTTGGCAATGCATTGGTACTTCTTGACTAAATCGGTAATTACATCAATGGTGGCACCTCGGTATGTACAGCAACTGTTCGTTTTCTGATCAGACCAGGAGCTCGTAAGTATTTGAACATCGAAGTACCAATGAATAAAATTTCGGCATTACTTCTGACTTTTTGGCTGTCGTTCTTTGAGTGTGGGGGTCTTCAAATGTGATTCACAATCCACTGTCTGCTGTTCACTGATTGATACTGTAGGGTTTACTTAAATTTCTTGATTCAACTGTATAGCAGTACCTTCCTGTACTTCGTAAAGCAGCAAATGAATGGTAAGTAAATCCTCTTTGGAAAGATTGCTGAATGGTGCGAGTAACTTTGCAGATGTAATGCGGCTCCGTTCTCCCATTATGAAATCCTCACTACCGAGAGAACGAACTAAAGCGCGCTCGGAGGGACCGACTGAACGCGACGTATTCATTTATTACTATATTTCAGTTTCTTCTATGAATAACAATGCAAGGTCTGGGCGAAATTTGCGAAGCAAGTCAAAACATGCAGTATGACCACATCTTTGGAAATATGAAATTGAAGCCAGGTCCAAGTTAATATTGCCTTCTAACGTCTTTCCAAACAGAATCAGATACAGTCAAATCTCACTGCTATACAACCCGTGAGAACCGATCGAAAGTGACATAGTAACAACAGGTTTCTTATCACCGGAACGAGGAAAAGTGGCATAGTAGCGAGATTTGACTGTATATCCAAGAACAATAGATGGTAGAGGGAATTATTTGTAAAATACTGACAATGGCTTCGTACGCTCAAATATATTTATTTGTATGCTTTTATTAAGATTATTAAATATATCATATATGGAGGTGCCCATTAAATATTTTCCATTGTAACAGTCTTTACACTGAACAGACTTCATTACATTTTGAAGTTACTTAATATAGCCGTTTATTTGTAATTTAAATTTTTTGTAGAGAACCTACATTTTTGTATTTTAATCTAAAAGTCATTGCATGCATTTCTTAACGTGATTTTATATAGATTACGAGCTCTAAATAGTATGATTTTTGCCATTTTAATTGAAGATGGCTTCCAGCTGTAGGCAAGGCCAATAATTTTCCTATAACGAAAATCAGAATTAAATAGCTGAACTAGGGATCCCTAATGAAAGCTGCTGTTTAAATTGAGGAATTCTAAAGTAACTGTTAATAGCTCTTTGTATGTAAACTGAGACATGCAAAATTTTGGAAGCATTTTCAACATCAGATGAGATTCTATTGCATGAAAATCAAGCCAAGTTTTTGCGCACAGTACTAATTTCATATAAGCACAAGTTGCTAGAACCTTTAGTGCGTATGGTTCACATCTATGATATGGCCTTAACTATGCAAAAATACAATAAATTGAGCATATAACATTTGTTTTTTCCTTATTAACAAAAATTAGTTAAACATTGAAAGAACAATTTAATACCTTAGAAATACATGGAGTCTATTAAGCAAAGCTGAAAAAAGATTTTCAAAATAATAAAAAATCGTTACAATGAAATATAAAAATAGAAATCTTTTATAAATGTGATACATCAATTGTTAATGTGAAAACTAACATCTTACAAAATTCGACTTTCATCGAACATTGCAAGTCCATAACCCTTGTATGAGCAGTTAATCTTTGAAAAATGAATTGTTACTTACTTAGTTAATTATCATACAAAGAACACATTATTTCAAATGTTGGAATTATTTTATAGCTTAGATAATAAATCCTGGGAAAAAACCACATTTTTATTGACATCACTTTATTAAAATGCCTTGATTTACTATAGACATTTATATTGAATAACTGCTGGTAACTGCCCGTACGAGGGTATTTCAGAGTTTACGAACCAAATACAGTGATCCGTCACATGTGTATTAAAAAATTTTCAAAATATTTTCAAAATATCATTTACGTGTACAAAATTCTAAAAATATTTAAGTAACACAAAGATACATACATTAAGATAAATCACAAATTGTGATTCGAGCTAGTGTGTGGGGAAGAAGGAATATGAAGATAATTGGAGGGCAAAGTATGTGAACGTATATTCTGATGATATTGTGAACCAGGAAGTCGCAATTGTTTGGCAACCTGCGTACTAGCAGTTGACAAAGGCACACGCGCACGCATTTGTAGAAATTGATTAATTACACGTGGTTGCGCAGTGGATGTTCGACTGCTAAAAACCATTGGACGGGATTGTGGAGCGAACACCATTGTGTTTGGAGGTGGGGCAACTTTATTGGGAGCGATTATTAATGAGACGTTTGTAGGCCTACTGGATACCACAGTAGTCTGAACGGTTTTTTGCCTCACATCATAACCTATACTAGAAGTCGGACACATAGGACGATGGTGAATAAAAGATTTGAGATTAGCATTAGAGGTTCCACGCTGGAATATTAACGAGTTGGAATTTGTACACTGATCGGATTGTAGATGTGAGGATTCCGATTTCAAGGCATTTGAGGATTCAGAAGTTATTTGCTTAATAATAGTCCGTTTAAAAGAGCTGACTGACTGCTGATTTGTTACATTATTGGTTTTAATTTGATTCGAAACAAATGAAGAGCCAACAACTTCATTTGGGAATTGAGGAGACACTACATGATTAGATGGCGAAATAATATTAGGATAGGAAGAAGTCGAAATGATAGAAGGCTTCTTATTCGAATTGGAAGACCTATCCTTATTCAATATAGACCTGGACCATTCTACAGTGGGTGGTTGGCCAGCGAACTTAGTTGTGATCTTTACTAACTTGAGACCTTCCTCTGTAAAAAGATCACGAAACTGTTGAATATAACGCTCAGAAGCTTCGTAGCTACCAAGTGGAAACAAACATGATTTAGTTGAAACATTCTGATAATTTTCAGGTTTAAAATTCCTATCAACAAAAAGTGATCCAAAGAAAAACCCATCAACCCTTCGCTGAGATATTGTCATCTTAGCCATATATATTTGATTAGTTGATTGTTCAGTTTCCATTGAAATTTCCTTAAATGTAACAAGCGAATGATCAATGTGCAAACTAGGCTGAGGCAACATTTTGGCTAATGAAGAAGCAGGGATATATTCAGGCATAGATGAATTGGCAACACCTCTTCGTTTAGCAATTTCTGTGCTTTTACTTCTCAAAGCATGTGGCTTTGTAGGATGGGTTTGAATAAAATCAAGTAATGGAAAGCTCATATGATCTCTATTATTAGATTTTGAAAGCTTTGATTTCTTAAAGAGATGTTTCCTGATTTTTCTATCATTCAAATGCAAACGTTTAAAATGGTGACTAGAATAAACTTCGGCAATGTTGGGGTTTGGAGTGAGGCACAACGGATCAGAATGTGACATTACCATCTCGCTCTCTTGCTGCAACCGCTCAGAATCGCTTAAAGTTTTATTAAATTGTAGATCACGGAAATATTTTGTTTGCACAGGTTTTAATAATGTGAAACAACTCGAATTTTTACAGCTATAAACAAATTGAACAATTAAACAATTTTCGTATAGAAGATTAAGGTTGTTGTCTTCGATAAGATCGATTAAAAAAGTGGGTAGCTCTCCAGATTCAACAGCCAACAAGAATTCATTGTCTTCATATGTAAATTCAATAGATTCACTATGCTGCCCCGAGGACGTGGAGACGCATACAGAATATGAATCAGGATTTTTCGTTAAAACAAGAAAATTTAAATTATCCTCCAAAACAAGTTGCTGTAAAACATACGAGGAATCAACTTCTCTCCACTTACAAGCTGGAGGACTTTCGTCCTCATCATTAGGCAATGAAGAAATATACGATACCAATTGATCTAATAATTGATTTTCTACTTGTTCAAAACGTTTAAATATTGTGTACTGTTTTCGAGACGAATTGACATGAGATTCAGGAGCATAGCTGTCTGAAAAGTTCATGATCCTGCACATAGTTCACCCATATACTGAACGTAAATCAGAATTCCAACATAGATTACACAATCATCACAAAGCCTAAAATAATAGATTCATGCAAATTGAAAACATTTATGATACAAATACAGGGTGATTCATAATGACGAAAACAAAAAAATAAATTACTAAACATCTATTCAACCGATTTTAAAACACTATGCGGCATATAAATCCTGAAATTCATGCTAAGGCTAACGTTATAAGTTTGAAAAATGAAGAAAAAAATAAAAAACAATGGATACAGGTACTAATGAAGTTCAATGGCCCGTAAGGTCATTTAATCTTTCCTCTCACGACTTAATAAAAGTGAATAGCCGTGATAATCCCCAAACAGTTTACGAGCTAAAGGACATCATCGTAACTGAAATAAGATCTATAAGTTCAGAAGTGACTAAAGTAGTCGATAGTATGAAGAAAAGGAATCATGACATTATTCAATCAGGGGGTCACCACTTGAGGAACATCGTTTTCAAAAAATAACAAGAAAACCTCTAAGGTTTCTTTTTTAAGGGTTTGATTTTTGATACCGTCATTATGAATCACCATGTATATACCTATAAATCTATTAAATTAAATATGGTCGAACGTACATCTGTACATAAACTTAGAAGTGAAAACAAAAACAAATATAAGATTTAGTAATTATTTAGAACATTGTTAAGAAAAACTTTCTAATCATTTAATATTAAACATTGAGTGGATCAACCAAACTACTATAATTGTTTTTCATTAAAGAAATTCGAACAATGTTATAGAAGCCAATGAAGACATTTGGGAATCTTAGCTTATTGATTCATATACTGTTGAGTACACTTCAATGTAATGGAGAATATTTGGTACTGTTGTGCCAATATTACTTGAAAATATTAACTGTTCATAGATAAAAATTTCGTATTTTTTCAAATTCATTCAAATAATCAAACGGAATAATGTCAGTAAGAGACATTTTAAATCTCAGGGTTCAAGACTCTGTCGGACTTTAAAACGTAAATGGAGACCACCCTCTATTCAGTCATGTTCTTAGGATGTTGAACATAGTTTTAGTTATAAGATTTTATAAAAATTTTTCAAAAACCCAGGTTTTTGAAGAGCCCCATGATATAATAGGGCTGAATGCCTTCCTACGTATCGCTAACAGAAAAACCATAACATTTTACATTAATTGCGTAAAAGAAGACCAAGAAAACATGCAAAGTGCCTCAGTTGCGTTAACTGTCTTTGCGACAGTATGCCGGCTGTGAAGAAAATGAGTTGCAGAAATTTTAAATAACTTGTTGCAGTTTATATTTGTATGTGATTTAGGTACTTTACCAAATGCTCTAGTAAACGAATTTCACGAAATTAGGAATATTGTTATTCACTGAGTAATTTGCTTTACAGAGAAAATAATGTTTAACTCCTTGTTTGTACTATTGACGTACATAAAATGATAGCTGAAGTGCGCTAGGTCTTAAATAGTAAATTTAGTAAAAAAACGACATAATTTTCACATATTATATAAGAAACGCCTAGAATAAACTTTGTTAAAAGCAGTCAGAAAGACAGTGTGCTTGGATCAAAATATAAATACAATGTAATAGAATGCAAAAAACCAGCAATGTGTACAGACGCTGGGCATAGTAAAGATTTTATACTCATTTAATGAACACTACATTTGCACAAAAATTAAGATTATTTCAATGTGTATAATTTGCAAGTTTCTTGTCACTTTGATTATTGGTTTGGAATAGTTAAGCAGTCCGCAACCTAAGTAAATGCAAACTTTGCAGCGTATTAGTAATAGCTACACTTTCTCCCCTAACTTTCTTCAAGAGGGAGATTGTGTTAATTATCTGTAAAATTTCAGAAAGCAATTGACAAAATATACAAGAGATGTTGAATCCTTATATATTTAGTAAAAATCATTGTCAGCCACTGGATATTTTTTTTGCAACTACAAACACCTTGCAGAGTTGCACGTGTATATAAATACATCCTTCATTCTTATCATCAATAGAAATATATTTCTAGCTCTGAAAATATGGGAATTGTTATACAAATCTAAATAGATTTGCTAAACATCATGTTATCAATACAATTATCGTAACAACAATAGCTGCTAAAATTCAAAAATTTATAACAAAAAACGATGTGAATATTCATTAAAATTTAATTATGTACTTTAAATATTTTTCTACAATTACACACGCAAAGCGACACTATAAATTATGAACTCAACAAAACTCTTCGAAAATAAAAAAGCTCTTTTGTATGACTATTTTCCCAAACATAAAATCCGTTAAAATTCTGTTAAAAAGCTTATTCACGAACAAATGACTTAATAAATTAACTACTAAAGCATGCCCAAACCTTAAATTAGATATTAAAACGCATTACTTAATATTATACATAGCCTCTAGATTAAAAATGATATTAAATTTAATAGAGCAATTGCAGCACTATACTTTCGCAGAAAATGCAAATAGGTTCCAAAATACAATATTTTGTCTTTGAATTGTAATTGGGTACAGTATTGCCTACTCTCCAATATCAAATATACTCCAGGCAAAATGAACTGTCTTATGAAGGAAATACTATAGAATACTGAATTAAGAACCTAGATCCAATACAAAGCTAAAAAGGGCCGTCTCTGCTAAATGATTTTTTAAAAAAGCTTCGAAACTAATGGGGAATTGAAAAATTACGGAGGGCGAGAATTAATAAAATGTTTACTGAGAGCGACAAATAGAATTTAATTTACGGAGCGTAAAAAATTAAAGCTTCGCTTACGGAGAGTGACATATCGAATTTTCATTTGAAATATGACTAACAGGGTTCTCAAATAAACTTCAAATATTTGATATTTGAAACAAATATTTGAAGACTCGTTAAAATATCAAATCAAATAATTGCAATTTTTCAGGATTTCAAATATTCAAATATTTGAAGTTCAAATACTTGAAGAGTTTTCCAATTCTAACTAATTTTAGCAAGAAATTTTACATTCTGAATATGTCTAAAATTCTTTAATTTTGTTCCTAATATCTTTGATATATTGTTAAACTAGTTATATATAAATGATAAATTTTAGAGTAATATGAATACTTCGTCCATCAAAATTGAATGGCGTGTCCAAAAAGATTTGCGAAGTACAATTTATCAGCATTTTCTAGTTGGATAGCAGAACGGTCGGAAAACGTACAAACGAAAATGCATAAAATGTCAAACAATATTAACTGCAACGAATCATGGTACCTCAACGCTAACACGATGTAAGGATAGAAAAAGCAATAGCCAAATGTTTAAATCCCAAGAAACCTTGCATTTCAAACGACGGGAGAAATTGAATGGACTGGAAGACGCCGCACGATTGGTCTATGAAGACTATATTCCAATGGACCGTGTCGTGTCTTCTGTTACACTTCAATCGTTTTATAAATGATTATCATTTGGTCGGTTACTTATGACACTCTAACAGATTATTTAGAAAGCGAATACCACCGACAAGTTGAAAACATTAAGACATTAATTCGCAAAAGGTCAGAAACTGATATTATGTGCATCTTATATGACAAGTGATTAATTTGATGGTAAAGAAATTTGTTTACCAATGCGATGAAATAACAAAGGTGCATACAGATGAGTTAACTGGTGACGAAGTTGAACTAGGTCAGTTTGCTGAGGTTATTGAAATTGTTCGTGATGTTGTGGCAAAAATTGTTCGATCATCATTAAAAATGGCAGCTGGAAAAGAGCCCTTAAAATTGGTTTTGGAATGTGAGACGAGATGGAATTCATTGTACGCTATGTTGAAAAGGTTTCTTGATTTAAAAGTGTATTTGATGATTGACGACGAGACATTGGCCCATTTTAAGTGGGACGCCCTTGAGAATTTGGTTACAAGTCTACACCCACTCCATGATTGCACATTGAAATTGCAGACAAGAAGTCGGATGCGAAAACAGCCATCGGAGTGATAAATTATTTGAAGAGATTTGCAAGTGCTGCCAAGCATTTTTCTGAACCGATTCGGGCTGTTATGCGAAAGCATGTTAATGGGAATGCGGTAGTAGATGCCTTACTGTACGAGAGAGGTCAGTTCTACAATTTTGCAAAATGAGATTCCAAGAAAATATTCTCATTGTTATTGCTGACGAAACGCATAGAACTCTTGGATATGCAGACGTTGAAATTCCAACCTTGGATGAATTCATGAATGACGTTAACACAAAAGAAAACACTCTCGATGTGGATAATTTTGATATAATGTCCATGCTTCGCAATTTTGTGCCAGGAAGTACTGATCCGGAGCGGTTGTTTAGTTTGGGGCGGCTGCAGCAAAATTTTTTACAAACACGGATGAAGCCTGCAACCTTATCACGGAATATATTTCTGTCGAAAAACTTCCATTTATTTCACTGAAATGTTGTTATATACTTTAATTCATAAAGTTCAAATATCAAATCAAATAGTAAAATTTCAAATATTTCAAATAGTTCAAATCAAATATTTGATAAAATTGTGGTTCAAATCAAATTCAAATAGTAAGTGTTCAAATATTTGAAAACTCTGATGACTAATTTTGCTCATTTGATTAATTTCGATTTGCATTATACTCTTGTTAAATTATTATAACATTAAACTTACAAAATTCAAAATTTGAATGCACTATAAATTCTTGAAATTTGAACGTATTTAAATATGTAAAGCGGACTATACTAACAATTTTTAAAAATACGAATTTACTTAAATTTAAAGAAAAATTAGCCGGAGGTTCGCAGCTGTCTGTAAATATTGAAATCCATTGGAAGTAATCAAAATTAACGATTTTTTGTAATACGTCAAATGGTAAATGTTCGCAAATTTATTTTTATAGCTGAGAATGATAAAGTCAGCAACCCTTTGAAGATCGCAAAATGTCATGGTTTATAGGAATATTAAGTAATTTAACAAAATATTGCATATATGCAACATTATGTAAATGTAGAAATATTTCTAATAGAAACTAAAGTTAAGCAGTTTTATTTACAAATCAACTAGTTGCACAGTACCAGTATTACTACACGTTATCTTGGAAAATAATTATAAAGTATCTTAACGTAATTATAAATTTCGAGGTAAAAATTTAGAAAGCCTATGTATAGCCAAGGGAGAGTTAAACGCATAGACTTAAGCACTTTAAACTAAAGCAACTCTAAATATATCAAAAAGCATTAAACAGATCTCTGAGTTGATATATATATATATATATATATATATATATATATATATATATTGATGAAAAAGAAGTTAGAAAGCACGGAAAATAAATTTAATAATAGCTTGCTACAAAAATACCAATGAAACCAGATAAAGATTAAAGTGTTGATTTTATTGAGCATTTAGATAAATCAAAAAATAAACTGCCAAGTGCAGGCTAGTAAAATTTACAATAACATTAAAAATTTGCCACATCATAATCTTAATCTAAATGGAATAAAACAAATACCCATATACAAACAGATAAAGATAAGTTCAAGCAAATTGATATTTTCTAAAATTATACTTTACAACTAGCAAAGTAGCCAACTAAAACCAAAAAGTAATTCACGTATATATACTTACTAGCTTAGTAGTATTCACAATTGCAGGTAGCAATTAAAGGCGATATAACATATTATAGAAAATTAATATTACGTTGTGAAATAAAATTTCAGAAACAGTATTTTAACGTAAAGAAAAAATTACTTTTGAGTAATTTCGTCATATTAGCAATATCAAAATTGCTCTATGTAAAGAGAGTAAAAGTTATGCATGTTAGGATAGGCATTTTTATTCCTTTTAAAGAGTATTAAGAAGTTAGTACAATTTTGCGCAGTTCATATTTTGAATACTTATTAATATATTTGTAAGCAACTGCAAGGAAAAATATGTTAATAGAAGATTTCCAATCTTGACAATTTCTCATTGCATAATCTAAATGGTATTGCAAGCATCAGTGAGCTATATTACAAATATTTCAATGAAATAATAAAGTTTGTAAGAATTTTATCCATAAGCTTATCTAAAGTCAATCCCAAAAAAATCTTCACTTAAAATTTATAGGGATGAAATTCATAGTGCATAGAACAAAACTTTGACACACTTTCAGTACTTGTGTATTATAACTATCATCATACTTTTGATACATATAAAAAAGCTTGTTGTACCATGCTATTCAACATAGTTTTATAATGCTTCATTGCTGCAGAAATTATGAATCATTTCTTTATAATGATTGACACTCAATAAAATTACTGATTGTAATGTGTTTCTGGTACACTTCTTCAATGGCTATCTCTGCTTTGCAAGCATATGTTTAAGAAAAAATATCTATATTATGTAATATATATTGACCTAAGAAAATCCAAATATCTTGCAATTTGAATATATAAATATTGTGTTGTGTTCAAAGTTTTGACTAATTTGTATTTTAGAAACTTAAGCTTGATTTTTATTGCAAGAAATCATAATTGAAGATACTCAGTAGAAAATTCATTAATACTTGAATTCAACTTAAGTTAAAAAATCACATGAAACTGTTTTTGGAAATATATTATTTTAAAATTCAGTTTCTATTTCAATAGGTTTAGAAATTTTAGTAATTTTCAGAACATGGAAGGATTTAATTGAATTCAGAATCTCCTTCAAAGGATCCTTTGTTCAAACCCAAAGCAAAAAGATCAAATTAAGTTAAAATAAATTTGATATTGATTTTTAAATCCTGGTTATGCCCTATGTTTACAATTTTTGTTCAGTATTATTATATATGACAAAAAGATTGCATTATGACTACATCATGCAAGCTTGGTTTGTAATATCTGCCATCAATGATTTGCTTACAACAAACAATCTATTTCCTAAAACTGATTATGCAAATTGTGCTGCTTGAATTTGCTTAAATAATAATGAATAATGCACAATATCAAGAGTACCAAAATTTACGCAAACACACATATATATATATATATATATATATCAAATTAATCATACACATTCATTTTATGAGACTGAACATAATGCTTAAATAATCAAGTGAAATTACAAGTAAGAAAGAATCAAGATATACAAATCTAATGTCATATCTTGTAGTATTGATTTGTATGCAATATTCATGTTAAAATTTAGGCAAATTTCATTGTTGATTTTAACAAAGCAATTGCAATTGTTTGCAAAAAGTACCAAACTTCAAGATTAAGTCATTTACAACATAGGCAGTTCATGTCAAGGATCATAAAACAAATTTCAGTTACACAGTTCAAATTAGTATTCTTATGTTTCACATTAGAGTAAAGAATTTCTTTGCAGAAAAGTCTGAGTCAATTTTGTTTTTTTATATTTGGTAAAATTCTGAGTTTTTAAAGACAAATAAATTTCATTTCCCATTGATAAAGAAAGTTACAAGACTAAGGTACTTAAAGCCTATGCTATAGTGGAATTTTAATTTCCTTGGTGTAATATTTTGTGGCTAGTAGCAAAGTAAGTGTGGTAGTATTAAAAGTTTGCACCACTTTCTCCTTTTTTATTTCAAATATGTATCTGATGTCATCAAATTTGTAGAATATGGGAAATGCAATTTGAATGGAATTGAATTATATAATTGAATTAATATACATTTTGAATTAACTTAGATTGCTAAAATTTCTAATTGCCACCAAATGATTTGAAATAAATGCAATAGATGATTTTTTCATCAAATAAATATTTAGCAGTCTTCTGAAATTGAAATTGAAAAGTAATCTCTCTGAATACCAAACTTTATTTGCCATTAATAATAATGAAACTTCAATATATCATTTTGTTGCATTATTTTATACATGAAATTCAAGAAAAATGCTTTGCAATACAAAAGACAATGGGGATACATTAAATTCAAAAGTTTTATGCACCAGTATCATTTTTTCATTTGCATAAGCTATATTATTTGCAGATAATTTCTTTGGGAGATTATAGTGTGACAACATCATTTAATATTTTCAATGCCTTTACAAATCTAAAATTTGTATGAATCAAAGCTAATCAGTAACCCTAACCCTAACCTTAACCAACATTAGTGATTGTGAATTAGTAACATGAGTTGTAACAGGCTATTAACTGTGGTGTTCTACTTTTAAATGGCATCATGCCAGATACAGAAATCAAATTGTCAATGCTGGATGCATAAGGGTTGTTAAGGTGCATCTACAAAGGTTTTTCTCCAGTGCTGAAAGAACTTCTGTCTCTCTATACTTTGCTTTGTTTCATTCCTACTGTATAGTCACTGTTTGGGGTTCACCTTCAGACTTTTGGTGGATAAGTCCCTCTTTAAGCTGTTTTTTACTTTGAACTTTTGAATGTATTGTTAATATCTAATTCCCACTAGTGGGTTTGCATACATTTGTATTTTTACAAGCTTTTTCAAGTTGAATATGCTTTTCTATTTAGTTACATCAAGATTTGGCACTTTGTAATACCACAAGTAATTTTGAAACCAAATAATTTTTCTCAATTAATGATGTATCATCTACAACCCTTTCAATTTTGGAAATTTCAGATTTTACCATTATCAAGTAAATAATCATTATAATTAAGAACCCTACCTCTAGTGTATGGTTCTACCCAATTGCTTTAGTCTTTCAGACTTGCATATATTGTGTTTGTTAGAATATCACCCTCTTGGTGCAATGTATTATTTATTTTTTTTGAAGTTTCAATCTTGACAAACTTTTGTGTTTGTACATAAAATCTCATGTATATTTATACATGTAGTTAACTGTTTAGTATAATTATTAGTTATTTTAGATTTGAATTGCTTATATTAGAATACTGTCACAGAATGCAAGCATAAAGGCAATTTCAATTAAAATTATATTTAGAAAATTTTAGTTGTAAATTTATGATAAATTTTGTTGAAAAACTGGTCAAAAAATGATATGACAAAGAAGTATTGAGCTGAAACTTAATTGCTTGACTTTTGCCCAATGTGAGCTAAAAGATTAATTTGAAATTATGTGATTGTCAGATCAAACAAAAAGGGAATTCTTAGACCTGTAAGTGATATTAGTATACCTGTAAATTATTGAGAGAAACTATGTCAGAATATTTTCAATAAATTCTTAGCAGAGTTTAGTTCTCTTCTTATTAATAGATTATTGTGAGAAAAATTATCTAAATGCTCATAATCAGCTACATCTCAAATTGACAATACAAGAGGTGATTTAACATTTAAACTGGATTCTGTATTTTGACATCAAAATGGAGATAGCAGTGAAACTATTAAACTGTAATCTTTACAGAAATGAGCAATGAATTATATGATATGCAGTTTTGCTATAACTATAAATCCACTTTGTTTGATGAGTGAATGCTGATAACTAATCCAACCTAAAAGATGATTATATCATCAATGTTGATTAATAAAAAAAATGCAACCATGATAAATTACAAACTTTTAATTACATGTCTAGTGCAACAAATGTGTTAGTGTTGCACTACATGTTGTTCATCTCTTTACCTTTCATTGAAAAATATGTTAATATGTTATTGGTTGTGTTTTATTTACAACAGAATTGTACATTAAGCACATTGTGGCATTGGTGAGAAATCAGTATGCATTCCTACTAATCTATGCTATTGAAGGTTTCAAGTTGATATGTGGATGGGCTGATGCTACAAATTATTGACTAACTCCTCCTGCTATTATACCCAATCCCAATAAAAGTTTAAAGTAAACAGGAGATTGTGTTAGGGAAGAGTGGCCACACTTGGCCTTACCCAATACAGATAACCTTTTAGAAGAGTCATATAAGATTAGAGCTCTAATTTGATTAAGAAATAAGAAGCTTAACTCTTGGGTGCCAGTGGTGAACTTAAGTGCTAAGTAAAATACCCTAAGCTAAATGCATTTCTCATCTCATGGAATTTAGGTAAAAGCATTAATAATGATTTTCATTATGAATAACAAGCAGTATAAAAGCTCTAGCTGTACACCTAACCTAGTTAAAAGGACATGCCAGTCAATTTGTCCACAGTCTGGGTGCCCTTAACAACAAGGTTAGAGAATTAGAAACACATATTTTAAAAAAAGAATAAGTCAAAGAAAATAAAAGTAAAATGAATTTACTGTGAATGAACTGAAGAGAATTGAATGAACAATAGTTGGATATATATATATATATATATATATATACAAAATTAACAAGTATCAGTAAACTAATCATACTGTAGAAAATATAGGCAAACAGCTACCAGATACAAAATCAGTTTCTGCTACAATTTTACCACAATTTCAAAATTAGCAGAAATTTTAACTAAAATATAAATAGTACTGTTTCTTTGCTCCAAATTACAATTGAAATACATTTGTAAGATTGATATTGAAATTGCAATAACTAATGATAATGAAAGTTCCACAAATGTCATTATGCCACATACCCACCACAAACTAGGCTATAGATTTTAGTTTTCCAGTATAACTTTTTCTGGTTCTATTAAAGATTGGGTGTCTTTTTCCATGAAAGAATATCAGAGTATTTAGTGACACATGTCACATAGCAAAGAGCTTCCAGTTGAGTACTGAGGTGTTTTGCAAAATCATAGAACTTGCAGTTTTCCATTCAATTTGAGATTAATATTGAATTAAAAGACTTTTAAGTGTTAACAATGTAAAAAATTTTAGATGTAATCTGAATCCTTTAATAGCAATGAACAATGCCATTTTTGTATCAATGTCTGATGTGTAGGTTTCATCCTCTGTGATTATTGTACTTAGGTAAAAGAACTTAAAGAAACTATGCAGATTTGAATGGTTCCTAATTTCTTTGAAAAATATAGAAATATTGCTTGAAACAATTTCTTCCATTATTTTTTGTTTGGCAGAAATTTTAGCTCTCATCATTGTGATTATCTTGATTCTCTTAGAGATATTGTAGTATTGGAGTGTCTCCTGAATTAGGTTAGACCACATAATATCAACAACTTCAAAAAATAGAATTAGAGTTCAATTTGGTAGTTTGGAAGTGCTTGATTTTATGTAATCAATTTGCTCTGAGATATGTTTTCCTTTGTGGAATACATGCTTCAATGGGACATGACCATTGCAGCAGAGATGAGAGGCATCATCTTCCTTAATTAATTTAGATTTAGACTGTTTATATTTGTCAGAGTTGATTGTTTTGATTAAGTTGTCAATGTTGTTAATGTACTGTTCCTGATCTGTGAGTAGAATACTAACATGTTGATTCTCTCAGTGTTTAGATCTCCATGATGGTTGTATCACAGCAGTATGTATCAAGGGTGAACAAATGCAGTAGTTATTTTCAGTAGTAATGCAGTCTTTAAGTGACATTTGGTTTGTTTGTGTAATATTCATAGAATAGTTCACTTGTTTGTGAATTATGTGCTCCCATTGGGAATTGGAAGGTAAATCTTTACAAAACTGTGATGTTTTCTACAGAAGTTCATAGTTTTGAAGACATACACTCCACATTGAATGCTAGTTGAGTGAGGTTTGAGCAAAGTAGTGATTTGATTTTTCAACCAACCAATAATATTTTGATTAGTGCTAAAGAATCAGGTTCCTTAATTGTAGAAAATTGTTATGGTACAGTAGTAGCTTCTGCTGGTTCAGTAATAGTTATTCTAGTTAGATAGTTAGTTCAGTTTAAACCCAACTAAATTTCTTTAAGCTGATGTTTAGTTCAAGTTTCTCTATATTATTAGAATCACTTGCTGTTGATGACAGGGTGTTAGTATTAATTGTGTTGAATTGAGTAATGATACTTGTGTCTACAACTCAGTGATTGACTGTTATTGTAGTTCAATTATTTCAATTTGAATTCTTTCTTTGCTATCTTTCCTTTATTTAATCAATGATTGTATTTTACTGCAGGAGCATTAGGGATAGTGTTTATTATGATAATTACAGAGAATTTCATTTTTAATCACTAATAGACATCATTGTGATTTTTTATAGTAGGCATTTGTAGAATGAGGAATTCAATCTGTAAATGTGTAGTTGATAGAGGAGAGAATTCATCAGCGAACATTACATATTTTGGTTTGCTGGTGGGTCCCCACATGTATTTTCATATGTTTTCAGAAACAATATGCCCATCTTGAGATGCTATTGTAAGTTTTTTGCTGATAAGAGTAATAAGTAGAGTTCGCAATGGGTTTTCAAAATTAATTATTCAACTGTAATATTTTCAAATTTTGTAGTGAGCTTTGTATTTTTTGTTGGTGGTGACATTAAAAGCAAAGGGCCAAATATAAGCCAATTTTTTTAGTTTAGCAGAGATAGGAAGGATAGCTATTTTGTGAAATTTGCTTTTTCTGAACTGTTCTCTCTTACTTTTTGAAAGATGTAAGGTTATTGTTGAATACTCAGTAAGACATATAGAAATCAACCATAGTGCTGAACATGCATTGACATTGGGAGTACATGGTTTTTTGTAAAGCATTGACCAGAAATCAGTATGATCAGAGACTTCTAGAGAGTGTTGAATCATAGTTAGTAATTGTTCTACTGAATAATGGTATGTCTGTAAAGAAGATGTTATTGTAAGCACTGGCCAGACATTATTGGTTTATCAATCAGCTTTAGTTGATTCCCAAATGTTGTTGACTTCCCTTAGAGTGTTAATTTACTGTGAATAAAAAACAAAATGTGAATGTTGTTTATAGTATTGGGAGTATGATTTTCTGAAATAAGTTTGTACATTTGATCTTGAAATATACATTGACAGCTATGAATTAGTAAAGGAAAGTGTGCAGTATTATTAAGAACTTATGTTTTACATTTATATATTACATCATATACTATTGATCAAAGGCTGAGGCAAATAAGCTGTGTTTAATGTGTTCTTGGTTTGGATCACACCAATGTGGAAATGCTCATGGAATTTCCATGTTATCTCTCTCTGATAATATTCAGGAAGCACTATGCAGTTGTGAGATTAATCAACTACAAAAGAGAAGCCTGTTTGTTGTAAGTTGCAAATTGTATGACTTAAAATGTTTAGACAATGTTTTATTTAATTGTGTATTAGGTTGTTTTATTTTGATAATTATTTGTATTAATTGCATATTGTTTTTCTGGTGTTTTATTATTTTGTCCTCAGATATTTCTTCTTTAAGCTGAATAGGCACTATCAGGTGATCTTGTCTATCAGTATTGACAACTGGAAGGTTGTCACATGTTGATTTTGAGATAAAGGATAATGGGACCTTATTTGTTTTGAATCAGTAAAATGGTATTGAGGAAGAGCTGTCATTAAATCAGCATTAGTATGTTGTTTCCCTTTAGAGTAAACAATGGTGAAGTTGAAATTTGTTAAGCATTCAATCCAATGAGCTATTATGTTGAAGCAGTCACCTGTAAATTTTTTAAGCCAACTGAAGACAGAGTTACTGATGAGAAATGTAAAATGTGGTTGTCCTAATAGAAAATAACAAAATTTCTGAAGAATTTCAACAAGAGCAAACATTTTGATTTTGTTGATCTATAATTGAGTTCTGTTGGTTTTAGTTCTCTCTAAAGAATAGTATAGGCAATTTGATTCTGTTTATGAAATGGACTAATGTTGCACCTATGGCAAAAGAACTAGCATCACAATCAAAAATGAATTCCTTTGAGAAATCAGGTGTATTGAGACTTGGTAATTTTGTTAATTCAACTTTTAACTTATCTAATTTGGTTTGATGTTGCCATGACAATTCAAAAGCTATTTTGTTTTTTAGTAAGTAGGACATATGATTAGTCTTGTCAGATATATTAGGTATAAAAGCTTGGAAGTAATTAAGGAAACCTAAGATGTGTTGTAGATCTTTTTTATTATTTGGAGGTCTGATTTTGTCTATTGTGCCTTGGGCATCTTCTTTCTAACAAATTTTATTGTGTTGAATTTTTCTGACCTAAGAAAATTACAGATTTTTGAAGTAATTTACATTTTTTGCTGTTGATTTTTTAACCAGACTGTTTTAATAAGTTTAATATTTTATCTAGCTTATTAATATGTTTGTCAATGGTTTTTGATGCTACTAAAATATTGTCAATATATGTGGCAATACACTCTAATGGCCATTATGGAGTTATTATGCCATATATTAAAAGGAAACCACCTTAAATATAAATTCAAAGAATATAATTTTAGGCATTTCTGTGTAGTTATTTTGCAAGTTATTTACTTTTTAAGCCAATTATTACTATTTTCATAGCCATTATAGTAAGTAATTCAATTAATTGATTAAAAAGTAATTAAAATGCAATCTATTCTATAATATTTTCTAAATTTATAGTAAAATTCATGTGAATTTGAAATAGTGGAACCAGTGCTTAAATGATCATCTTACCATCTTTGAAGTGAATTACAGTGTAATACTCTAACAGCCCATCAGAATCCAAGATGACATCTAACTTTTGTGCTTTTAGTAAAATTTAATGTACTTTTAAGTTTTTTCACTAACCCACATTATTTCAAATTCTATTTTTTTAAAAAAAGCATAAACCCTATAATATGTCCTAATAAGAGACTCTTTTTTTAGGAAATTACAAGTATTTTTGATAGCATAGCAATATCCAAAGCCTAAAATATTTTTTTTCTTTTACATATATATAAAATGGCAAAATATTTTGAACAGCATTTACCAAAAAATGAAGATAGAAAATTTTCAAAGAAATATTGAGGCATATTTCCATATAGAAAAAGATCTGATAAAGTATTTAGATAGAGATCTGATAAAATATATCAAAAGATTTTCAAAAAGAATACTCAAAAAAATAAAATGGAATACCCAAAATCTGTATCTCTACTGCAATATAAAATATATGAAAACAAAAGGCATAGCCAAAATATAGAGCAGAAAAGTTTTATGTACTTATTTAAAAAGTGTGTTTTAAGCAATTGCAAAATAAAACAATCTTCTATTATATTTTATCTTGATTTAATTGATAATAAAGCAAAATAACAATGGAAAAATGTTATAATACCTGAAAACTTAAATAATGAAGACATGTACAAATTTACAATGTATACAATTTTAAAAAATACAGATGAAAAGTTATCTTCATACAAAACAATTAACACATTTGGTTTTAAAATTATTACTTTAACAAGAAAAAATATTTGTGATCAAAAAATGGGAAGACACTTATTAATGTGAACCATAGATAATGCAGACCTTAAAATAATGGAAATAATGAATGTGTTTTAGATTATATTTGGGGACAAGTTCAAAATAAATGGGTTTTAAAAGATACACAAAATATCATTTATGAAATAAAATGTATAAATTTTTATTAAACAAAACAAGAAAACTAGTTACAAAAGAATACTGCAAAGAATTTGTTAAAAATAAAGAACATTGCCCCCTTGACAGGGAGCTTTCTTTAAAAGTAAAATTCAAATATAATAATAGCATTGAAATATATGAAATATGTGAAGGTATGCCTGTAATGGCTACTAATAATATGAAAGAGCAAGAGATATTTAATACCATGGAATTTAGAATAGAAGAAATACAAAATGAATACATTAAATTAAATAATGACTTAACATTTACTATAGATGATTTCAGAAAGAATTTTGCACCCTCATTTTGTATAAAAGTATTTAAATTTCAAGGATGTGATATCAATGAACCTTATGATGTAAATGTGAGGGATACAAAATAAGTATATACTGCGTTATCTAGAACAACAAAATTTGAATATATTCACTAAGCCCTTCACATATACATAAATAATTTAAAAATCATCGAATGGCTAATTTTGAATTATGTAATGTAAAGTTTAATAGTAATAATAAAGAAGGAAAGATAAATAAAGTAGAATTTGAAAATTCAAATAAAATTTACATTGTATCAACTTGTAATAGTCTGGAAAAAAGGTTTATTTGGCATTTCAAATCAAAAGATAGTCAAATAAATAAATATTATACAAAACTTATCACAGTTCAGAGAACTCTTAAAATTAATCGAAAAATTTCTTTGATAATTTATGCTACATCAAAAGATAAAAAATGATAGAAGAGATTGAAATAGGATATATCAAGGATTTTGCAAATAGATATCAAGAGAATCTTTTAAATGTAAACCCGAATAAAAAACTCGAAAACAAAAGCCAATAGTGTATAAATGTGAAATGGAAAAGGAAGAAGAAATAAGAAAAAGAAAGGAACAAGAAATTAAAACATTTGTAAAAAAAATGAATGATAAAATTCAAATAAATCACTATTTCGGAAATAAAATGTTCTTATATTGACACTATGCATAAAGGAAAGTGCTATCATTTAACTGAAAGTTATAAGAAACAGGATCAAACAACAGCTTTTAAGAATATTCAAATAAAGAAACAAACCATTATTGAAACAATCATGAAGGAATTTTAAATCAACCATTAAATTTATCCTGACCACTTAACAAACATCATCCATTCTTTTTCCTCAATAGTTTTTTCAATTCTAAAAATATCCTGATCTGTTTTTTGTAGTTCATATTCATAAAATGATCCTTGTATTTCTTCATTAACTAAATCCTTCAATTTGTATGTTATAGGGTCTGCTAATTTTATTTTATCAATAACAAATATTTCCTAAGTTCAGTTTGGTGTATAATCTTTATCAAAAACATTCCTTTTAAGCTTACTTATTCTAACATTATCACCTACTTTAAATTTAGCTCTAAGTGTACTAATGTGTTTACTGTCATTGTACAAATTGTTGTAAACTTCATCTTCATTTTTCTTTTTTGATGCATCAGGAGTTATTTTTATGGAGCTTGTTTTGTATTATTGTATTCATTTAAAATTTTAGGAAGTATATCTAAATATTGCGTATGATTTTGCTTTGTGAATTCTTTCCACATTTTGTTTTTAATTGTCCTATTAAATCTTTAAACAATTAAATTTTTTCAAGATTTTCTGTTGAGTACATTTTTATAGTATATTTGTCACATAGTTCTTGAACATTTCTATTATAAAACTTCTTTCTTTTATCAACCCAAAGAAATTTTGGAATTCTAACACCAGTAAGAGTAGGTCCAGTCTTATCTTTGAAATGAATCATCAATCCATACTTTGAAAATGCATCTACAATCATTGATAAATATTTATAACCCTTATTCCACCTGCTAAATTTTTGCATATCAGCCAAGTCAGCACACCAAATTTCATGTATATGTGTAACAATTACATACCTTCTCTTGAAAGTTTTTCTAAGGGGTTTGTGAAGTTCATTAGCTAAGGTTTCCTGTGGAAGAAGAGCCTTCTCCCTAAATTCAAGTTTCTTTCATTGCCCAAACCCAACATATGTTTTACATCAATAACATTTAAAACTAGTAACTTGTCAAATCTTTCACAAAAATTGTTAGGTTTAACATTTCTTAAATTATTCAACATTTGTTTATCACAGTTTCTTTTACACTGAGAGCCAAGCTCTCCCTTTTGAGCTATAATTTAACATATTTCATATTCTCTAGAAACAGCATCAATTTGATTATATGGTACAGTATATTTATGATTTGGAAGTGCGAAACCTTCTTTTGGTTTTGGAAGGTAGCAAATTCCTTTATGAATATCAAGAGGGAATGCAAGTCTCCCATAGGAAGCATTGCTTCTCTTAGTACCAATGAATTGTGTCTTTTCACTTCCACAATTGCTACAAATTGATTTCAGCATATTTTTTCCATTTTTTGTTGTAATTAATTGTCTAGAATCGCGGAATAGAACCTGTTAGTTTTTTTCTTTAACACAGTAAGTTAAATTTATTGTCATCTTTATATTAAAAGAAGTGAAAATTATTTTGGAAAAAACATTTTCTTAAGTCCCCCTCTATGGGACTTTGTTCTTTGTTGTGAAATTTAAATCACTCCTTCTTATATAATGAAGATTATTTATTATAATACTGCTAATGTGAAAAATGACAAATCACCTGTAGATTTCTTATCAGAAGTCTTTAGAATGCTTATATGTGGAAAATCAGGATGTGGAAAAACTAATTTATTAATGGATATTATTTTAAGACCTTTCATATATTATGATAAGCTATATATTTATACTCCAAATTTTCATCAAGAAAAAATACAAAATCAAATTAAGATAATGAAAAGCATATCAAATTAATGTTATAATGTAATATCAGTTGGTACTTCTTATTTATCAGCCAGATCATGCGCTTTTCGTGTTGACTAGTTGTTTTCATGATTTTAAATATTGTAAATACGCATTGTATATAAGACACCCAAGCATCTGTAAATAGATAGTTTAACCATGTTCTCTTGTTTACTAGAATCTAGTATATGTTCACCTCAGCGCCCTTCTGCTTTGACACAAGTCCTCTGACAAATTTCTATCTAGACAACCCAGTGATTCTACAATAATGTTTTGGAAATATTACCTGAAGAATTTCTAAAAAACACTAACAAGTACAGGGTTGACGGAACTACAGGTAGAAAAAATAGTTATCTTTGATGACCTTGTAAATTTCCCAGAAAAGACAGAATAAAATTGAAAATCATTTTGCTGATTGCCATCATAATAACATATCCACAATATATATTTCACAATCTCATTATAATGTTCCAAAGAAAATAAAGACAAATTGTACACACATGGTTTTATACACTCCTGTTGATAATCATGACAAAAATTCAATTGCTAAGGATACTTCTTTTAATCCAGTCCTTTTTGAAAGTTTGTAAATAAGGAAAAGAAAACTTTGTAATATACACACACAGAAAAGTGTTCTGCATTGCATAAGGTAAGAAACTATATGTTCTGTATTACATTAGCAAAGGAACTATTTGTTCTGTATTAACAAAGATATGGGTCAAAAATTATTTTCTAAATTAATTATATGACAATGGATTACAATGAATACAGAAAATTCGTAAATCTTGAAGATGAAGACAGTAAGCAAGAAAAAAAATTTTACAACAAAAATGTGACTACATTAACCAACTAAACGAAGTTCAGTACAACTTACAAGAAACATACAAACCAATTACAAAAACTATTTCAGATCAAAGATCTGTTATTAAAGAAATTATAGAAGATAATTAAAGGTCAAAATGTTTTCTACTACAATGATCCTTCACAATTAATGGATCACTTGGAATTACTTATTTCTTCTAAAAATGCTGGAAATGACAGTGTTCAAATTTATAATGGAATTATTTAGTTAATTAACAAATTAGTAAGATTGAAAGCTATGTTAAGAAGTTTTACAATAAATTACAAAATTAATTTCACTCCTTTTAAGTTCAACTTTAACTCATTTGACATAGTGAAACTTAAATTTAAGATTAGTATACTTATAAATTAAATAAATCTTTTAAGTCTATAAATAAATATTAATGCTTAATAAAAGTGTTTTCCAAGAAATTTCTGTACACTCGGAATTTAAGAGGTCAGAAATGACGTCAAACCAATCAATGTCGGTAATGGGATTAAAACAAAAGTAGTATTAAAAAATATAGGAAATTTTAAGAATTGGCCATTTTTTTGAGAATATCAGATATGAATTATCTAAAAATTAGATATTTTGAAACATTTCAAAATTTCATGAAAATCCCCCATTTACAAAAAATTCCCTCTAAATATGCACAATTTAATTAAAAGATATTATTATGCCATTAAACTTTGATTATAGGTCATTTATGCTGATATATGTAAACATCTTTGGTGTTAAAACTTGGTTGCATTGGTCTTATGTATATGCAATGCATTATTAGTAAAAAGATATTAACTACTTTCTTTAAAATATTTAATAATATTGTTCCATACCACAAATTGTGTTCAATTTTTATAAAAATATGTGCATTTCTTTATTGATGTAGCAATTTTTAACTGGAATAAATTGCCAACAGAAATGATAATAAACTACTTAAAAAAATCAAGAAAGAACTAAAATCATTGAATCTCAAACAAAAGTTTATACTGACGGGACATAAATTTTGTAATAGCGACTAAAATTGAAATTAGTAAGCTATCCAGAGTCAATAATTTGTTATTATTATTCGATTGTAGATATTATTGTATTATATTTTGTAAATGACAATTATTTTGCAAAATCAGTAATATATTGTAAAAATTCAACTGCATATACATGATCTAATTATTTCAAAAATTTACTGGAACGAATATTCTTTGTTCTCTTCACTGAATAAGGAATTCATAAAGATCGGGGACCATTTAGGAACTATGAGTAGATATACTAAGGAATAGCATTGATAATAAATCTGTATAAGTTTCATAATAAAATGTTCTTATAAATTTTCGATAAAATTTTATCATTAAAAACCCTAACAATTTTTTAACATTAGAACTTCTATCGTCACCTTAACATTATAAAAAATTAAAATTTATTCACAAAGCGAATCAGAATTAATCACAAAAGGTACACAAGAGAGATCAGAGAGATTAAATAGAACCACTTGATTGGTTTCTGCAAATGAAGGAATTGTAAAAACCGTAGTGGCGACTTCGTCACCAACTTCTTCTGAATGAAAGTTATTCTGATTGCCTACGAAGTACACATGAGGTCTCTTTTTAATAATAAACGGATCACATTCTGAAAAGGGATAGCAGCCAATCGTATCAGGAGCTGTGGGGGCCATATGAGCAAATTGAAGAGTTGACTTCAAAGCCTCTTGTGGAGTAAGTTTAGAATATCGAGAAATATCCGAAATATTTTGACCAGAGCATCCTAAAAATGATATTTCATCTAAAGAAAATGATGCCGGATTTGGAAGGAGGTGTAATGATAACGTCTGCGAATTGGGAAACATACATTTATGCAATGGTTGTTGTGGTAAGAGTCCACCAGCAGGATCCCAACAACCAGGCATTACAACGACAGGACATGCGGCACAAATACGTGCTAGCATTCCGTCAAACTTTTGCATTGGCTCAACGGAAGACGGCAAAATATTTTTAGTGAGATACCGAGCCTAGAATTACAAAATAGTTACGAAACAGCACATATATATATATATATATATATATATATATATATATTATATGTGCATATTTTATAGCATAAATAATATTTCATCTTAGAAAAGCAATCGCAGTAGTACAGAAGAATGAGCAGCTTAAAAAATAATCATAAATTTTGACACATTACAAATTTGCCAAATTGATGACAATGAATTATCTTCTCAGCTTCTCATATTTAATGCAAAGAAATTTATCTAGAAGTTCAAATTGCACAAAGCATTTTGTAACGCATAAAGCTACACAATGTAGAAATGTGTTTAAAAAATTAATTTAGTTTCAAATATTATATTTCATTTATGTTTAGTTTAACATAGCCTTCACTCAAAGCATATGACCGAAAATTAAATACTATTCGGAATTGACCTGGGGTAGCATTATAATAATGGGGGATCTTCCGAAAAAAATATATTCAAAATACACATATATAAATAATACGCATGTGGAATATATTAACTTACATACACAAGATAACTACATTTTACAAATTACTATTATCATTAAGCAAACAATACTTTAAATAACCCCACTGTCTAAAAAATTTTCGAACCCTACAAAAATTACCCATACTGATTATACAGCAGTAAATTTCATTAAATATTGCAAGAAAACCTGTTGGCACTATTTTTTGAAAAAATATCTTGCGTTAATCATTACAGCATATAAACGGATGTTTGTAGAAATTACAAAAATTAAGTAAGGAATTGTGGAAAAAAAATTGTATTCCACCCACTCCCAGATGTAAAAACGTCACTTTTAAAAAGTACACCCTTATTGCAAAATGCTAGTGTAATTGGGAAATCGCTCACCAATTGAATTTGTTGCTAATCCCATGGATTTTAAACCTTATATTTAAAATTTAAAATAACAAATTATAAAGGATTATCACTCTTTGGATTCGTCGCGCAGTAAAAATAAAATACAAACACAATTACAGAAATATGAATTTCTATTAAGCAAATTCCGTACTATTTCTTATAAATGTGAAAGTCAAACCATTATGAATGCTTCCATAAATAGGAATTTCTTTAATGAATTTAAATATTTCTAAATTGTCAATGTGTGATAATGCGAGACCCTCGTAAACACTGAAATAACTAGTAAATATATTTTAGAAAATGCAAAAATGCATTCCATCTCCAAGTTATTTGTTGAAACATACAAGAATAACTATATTGAACTGAATTTAAAATTAAAACCTGTGAAACGAGTTCTCGATTTTGAGTAGAACTGCTGAGGGCGTTTCCGGCAATGACAACACAACAAATGCGTCTGACGAAATCAGTTGCACCCAAGTCTCCTCTTACAAAGTCTGTTAACAGCTGAATGCCAAGGGAAGCATTCGAAGCTCCACCAAAGTCTATATCTGAGGCGAAAAGTACATATTTGTCATCCTCAAGGGAAGAAATAGTTGCTGGCGGATTTAAAGTTGCATGAAAAATTTCGCTTACGTGAAATTTACCATCTGATTTCTCCTTCCCCAACAAGCCAACAGCCATGCCTAAATTTCATTTAAACTACAGAACGATAAAAGAAATCTCAGGAAATAACTTAAAATTGTGCCTGAAGAAAAATTAATCTTACAAGGAATAAAGTCTGATCCACTCAACTACTTGGAGTTGTTTTATAACCAGATGCGTCTTTAATATGAAAATTGATCCGTGCACTGATACTGCGTCTTATAATCCGAAAAAATGTGGTACATACCCATGGAAATGTGCCTTTGTACAATTTGCAAAATATAATTAGAAAATTTTGACCATTTATTTTTCTTCAATTTTTCAAAATACCTTAATTTAATGCCGAAGCGATAGAGAACTATCAATATAAATACATTTACCAAATGGATCCAGATGTCCAGAGAAAACTAAACTCACAGTGCATCAGTCCGAAACTCACACAAACCAACAAAAATTAATTGTAAAAAAATTAACACCGCACACACCCTAGTATAGATATATATATATATATATATATGTACTGGTAATAATCTTAAGACTTTGTATACTTTTATGAAAACTTTTATTGCTTTTATCGCGACATGTTTCGACAAACATTGTTGTCACCTTCAAGCATTTGTAGCAATGTTCCCGAACTTTTCATTAAATGTTTATGATCTTTGATAAATGTTTAAATTTGATTGATGTCTTTGTTTATTTATTAAGGTTTTCTTGGTTGATTTAATACATATGGCTTCTGCTATCTTAGTTTCACGATGCTTTACTAGTATGTTAAAATTTTTCAGCTTAGGTGCACATCCATGAATATATATTTCTGATTGTAGATGCCCTCTTCTCGCCAATGTATAAACTTGAACATTCATCACATTCGTATGAATAAACGATATTAGAAGACATATGTGATCTCTATTAAGGAACATCTGGACGGTTTTCTTTGCATAAAATACTGGACAAATTTTCGAAACTTGTAATTCTTTGTTATATGTTCTTATGGTTCTCTTCAGTTGTTCTTCTCGTGTTCTTATGAATGGTAACTTCCAGTATATATTTGTTTTTTCTTGGTTATTTATAGCATTTAATGGTTGTTTCTTGGATGAAAATTTTCTATCAATGATTGATCTTACGAATTAATTTTGTGGATAGCCATTATGTTTAAGATCCTCTGTTATTTTATCCAAACATTCTGTTAAACTTTTATAATTAGAGCATGATCCAAATATTCTATTGATTAAGCATGAAATGGTATTGATTTTACGACTTTCATCACAATTTGATGAGAATGGTATGTATAAACCTGTACAAGTTGGCTTTTGGTACCATTTGGTTGAAATGTCATTTATATGTTTAGTTACTGTGATATCAAGAAAGTTTATCCTATTGTCCTTTTCATGTTCTAGTGTGAATTTGATTTCCGATACATATTCATTCAAATGCTTCAAAAACTTTATAGAATCTTCTTTTGAATGAAACCCTGCAAAGATATCATCGACATATCTACAGTATATTAAAGGTTTAATGTTTTGAAGATTTTCGAATTTGCTCTCAATTAGATCCATTGCGAAGTTGGCTACTGTTGGACTAAGTGGTGACCATATTTTGGGGTTTATATTTGAATAGCATCAATGCATGACAGTTTGCTTCTATAAAAAGCAAATTAAAAAAAGCTCACTAAACTCAAAATATTAAAAATAGCAATATATAAATTATAGATTTGCTATAGAACTAGATTCACACCATTAAAAGANCTTATGAATGGTAACTTCCAGTATATATTTGTTTTTTCTTGGTTATTTATAGCATTTAATGGTTGTTTCTTGGATGAAAATTTTCTATCAATGATTGATCTTACGAATTAATTTTGTGGATAGCCATTATGTTTAAGATCCTCTGTTATTTTATCCAAACATTCTGTTAAACTTTTATAATTAGAGCATGATCCAAATATTCTATTGATTAAGCATGAAATGGTATTGATTTTACGACTTTCATCACAATTTGATGAGAATGGTATGTATAAACCTGTACAAGTTGGCTTTTGGTACCATTTGGTTGNATGGTATTCATTTTATGACGTTCATCACAATTTGATGAGAATGGTATGTATAAACCTGTACAAGTTGGCTTTTGGTACCATTTGGTTGAAATGTCATTTATATGTTTAGTTACTGTGATATCAAGAAAGTTTATCCTATTGTCCTTTTCATGTTCTAGTGTGAATTTGATTTCCGATACATATTCATTCAAATGCTTCAAAAACTTTNTATATATATATATATATATATATATATTAGAATCCTCTATGTTCATTGTCACATACATACCATTAACAAAATTCGCTGGTTCTATGCGACCTGCGAGTGTTACACGTTGGAGACCATCTTCAAGAATTAGTTCGTCGTCTTCATGTACATAAGAAGTCCTAAGCGGTTCAGGCTCCAAATTGTGTTCATCGCTGACCTCCTTAAGGATGCTCGGCTTTAAATGTTGAACTTTAAGAAGAGTTCCAATTATCAGGCACACCTCTCCGAGTTTGACATCACACAACTGTTTCAATTGCGTACCCTTATCAATCGAAGTCCTAATTAGCAAATATAATCAACTATATTTACTTAATTTGTGAAAAAGCACACAATATTTGTTAGCGATGCAATTGTGAATATGCATTTATTTAGGGAAATTTTGACACTAACATAATAAACAATGGACTACAAAAAAAATTGGATTTTTGTATATCTAATCCACACAAAAAAGTATTTAATGACACATTTAACCTTAAAGATTAGCAATATTCAAAGAGATTTTAAACAAATAGAAAGTAAATTTAAATTAAAATATATATCTCAGGCAAAGGCGTCTCCGCATATTAAAAATATATATATATATATATATGCAGGCTGTAGGCATCAGTAATGAAAAAAACCGATTAACAATTAATTTTTTATTTTTTACTTTGATGTTCATATTAATATACGTAAGTTTGTTAAAAATATTACAAAATCTGAGTTATTCAAATTCTAATATCTTAAGGGGTGCTACACACTAACGATGTTTGTCAAGATTTTTGTTTAAAAAAAGTCGCAATGTAGCACTAAAAAATCCTGACAAAAGTTTGGACAAAAATCCGCATACCACTTCAAACATATTTTGAAAATAATTTTTTTTCGGAACTACTTAAATTAAGTAGACGTCAACTACATATACTAATAATTGAGAAATCTCTACAGGTTATGGTGAATATGTGAATACAAAATTATTTCAACCCGTAATGTGTCGTGATTAACTATTATTGTAGTCAAATATGTGTATTGTGACTCACAATTTGGGCGGGTATAAACAGATTTACAAATGTTAACTTGTTAATGAATCATTTAAGAATTGATGCTAATATTTTAAGCTAACTACAGCCATTATTTTAGATGTGAATAAACTCAGTGGTAACTTATACAAAAAATGTTTGGTAGTCCGGGTGTATTTAGCAGCCTATATAGCTCATTAAATAATTTAATCTTTTCATCTGATACATAAAGATTTTGCATTACAATACTGATGTAGTTATTACATGTATTTTGGAATTAAAATACAACTGAATGTTATACATTTCATTGTGTGTATGAAAAATATCATTTTGAAAAGGAAATATAAAGTATTGAGGCAGTCCTTAAGTCTTAAATGTGATTTTCAATGTAATGTCCTGTTATTAGTTACTCCTTGATCACAGCAGCCAAATTAATTTACATTGGCTGCGATATTCAAATATTTCTTATTGTAATTGAAATAATAAATATATATTTTAATTCTTTGGTTTACTTTACTTTATTGCAGTATATGGCAAACTAAGTAAAACCAAATATGTTGATTATATTTTAATTTCGGCAGTGTACGACTAGGGTCAAACAGACAAAGCAAATAATAATCCATTCGCCGATGGCCGTAGTTGCCATATCTACCGCCATTATCAAATCCAATAGAAACGCGCGCATTATGCAATTTGATTAGATAGGTTACACATACTTGATTGGAAATAAACCTTCGCAATACTTTCAGAATGCACGTAAATTAACAGTAGTTTCTCATAAAATGTATGTATTCGTAAAATTTCCTCGAGCTGTACATCCTTTCTGTGAAATTCGAAATATTTAATCGTCTGATGGAAAATCTTGACAAAGGCTTAAACAGTGTAGCACACAAAAATCCTGACATTTTGGACAAAAATCTCCAGTGTAACATCCTCTTTAGACGATTAAACTTTATTTATGTGTGTAACAACCAGTGTTGGAAAAAATTCGATTTAAATTATAAAAATCAAAAAAATCGGATTTTTTATTTAAATTGGATTTTTTATCTATATTTCAATTTTACCCACACAATCTTCTAAGGTAGTGAATATTAGAATTCCTTTTGATACTATTTTTGAAATACAATAATTTAATCAATTTTAAATAACCTGAATATAAAAAACATTCAAAACATTAAATTCAGAGCTTGCCAATTCAATCCAATATTAAGGCAATGACTTCAAAACAATTAGAATACTTGATTTAAATCAATAATTGAACTAATAAAGCGCTTTGATTTAAATCCGATTTAACTCAATGATTTAAATCAAATGATTTAAATCGACCAACATTGATAACATCACATTTATTCTTTTGAAAATCATCTTCATATATTTGTAATCATTTCAATTCTAATTTTTATACAATATAATTAGCATTTAAAAATGATTAATTCTTAATATATTTTGAAAAATCGTTAATACTAAATATCAGTGATTTTAAACAAAGTATTGATGTGGTCTTCTAAAAAGAGGTATATATTCAAAAATATTAATAAATAAATACATCGCTAAAATATTATTTTAAATCTAACAATGTGATCCTGACACAACTATATTTACTTTTTGCTAAAAACGTATTTTTCATTAAACTTTTGAACAAAACAGCTTCAATTCGGTTTTATTTGCCAAAAGAAATGATGAACATATCCTGTTTGCATTTTATATTTTTACCGTTGGATTCAAGTATACCGGATACCCCAGAGTTCAGAGCAATTTTTTAAAAATTCGGGTTTCGCCTTAATACTCTTCACTTTAAAAATATCAATTTCCTGAATCTAATAGTCATCTTGGTCACCCGACAAAGAAAACAAACATTTGTGTAATTCTGGTGTTACAAGTATAAAACATTCCTGCGCTATGGATATCTGTTTTTTATATTTTGCATATTAATATACACAAAACGTAATTATTATGTAGTGTAAAAACGTAAAACGTCGGGCCATCATGTTCTGTGTAAAGTGGTGGACTGACATGGCCCCATCTAATCTACGGTAGTGATTGCTATCAAATACCAAATATTAGTATTTTAACATGACCAATAAAACATGAACATATTTGGTAACCATTTGAATTTAAAATTAGTAATTTTTCAAGGAATTTTGTAATTGACTGTATGCATTCATAGACTTAACAGCCAATAACTTACCAATTTTGGAATATATTATCAAAAGAACTAACCGCATTGATCGCATTATGAGAGGTCGAATTGTTTCAAGTCGTTTGTCATATAAAGAAGCATATTGGCGTGTAAAATTACGATTAATTGTGCAGAATCGTTTTGAATCATTAACAAATGCAACAGTGGCACGCTTAATGAATTCCGGATCCGATTCAACCATTCTAAAATAAAGAAGTTAACACAAAAAGTTAGTCATAACATTTTTATTTAACTTAGCATTAATAAACTTGAGGCATAACAGAAACTCAGTAAGTTTAGCTACTACTTCTTTACAACACAAAGTTATGATGCAATTAAATTAAATAATACATTTTAGGAGAAAGTGAGCAATACGCTGAAATCCATAAAATGAAAAAAAGATAGTTGAAAAGTTGAGAAACATTCTCTATCACATTTTTGAAATTTTGACGGATATATAGGAATGCAAAACAAAACATACATTTAACAACGCATTTCGCACACTAAAATTTGCTTCATCAGGTTATATTAAATGCGGTAATACAAAACTATCTCTTACTTTCAATACGCTATTAAATTTATAGTTTATTAGCGTTTGATATATATTTAGATTGTCTTCAATAATTGTGCTAATTCAACAATGCAATGGAAAATTCATACGGTGCATTGTTTCCAAAAAGGTAACATTGTCTTATTGATTCAATAATTTCTAATGTTCATATTACCTAGCTAATATAAATGCCTTAAAATAACTCACTGGCTGTCCATTACTATTTAATCTCATGTGTCTTGATCTGATTACTGTATAGCGTGGCTTACAATATCTTCTTAGAGAATTTTCGATAAGTTCCCGCTTTTCTAGTGACAAGCCGTTTGTTAATTTAACTATTCAAGCCACAATTGTGAACTACAAACATTTGCAGTTTGCATTGTATATGAAAACAAGGTTGTCAACTACACAAAATATGTTCAAAGTCATGGAACAGAACATTTGTTCTAAAGCTGGCTTTATATAATGTAAACATATTTTCAGTTATTACTTTCCGAGTAAACTAGGCTGGCCAAGCTAAGTTTAAATTTTGAAATAGTCTGGTGGCAAAATATCGAACAGTCTTCTGTTTCAAATGATTTGATCGAATTGTGTGCTCTAGACGAATTTCTTAATTCAAATAGTTTCACTAAAAACAATTTTTTTCGGAAATTATATATTTACAGTTTTTGGCGGCCCAATTTCTAAAAAATACGGAAATATTGATATTTACAAAAAGCCAATTGTAAGTTGGTGAAGGGTAAAAACGATGCGAAATACAATAACATACGTAAAAAGTTTAAAAATAATAGATATAGACAGATAACTACATAATTAACCAAATTCGTAGCACGCGGTAACACACGACACTAGCAAAGAAAACTTGAAATTTATAAAATAATTAACCATTATTTAACAAATTAAAAGATATAAGAGAATATGTATGCAAATCTATACATTTTAAGAGAAAATTTTAAATTGGAACTTTTATACTTTGCAACTGCGTTGCATTGTCAGAGAATTTCTTCTCCCGGTTTGTATTTATTTCCCCATTTTATTTACCGATTAGTGCAACAAATTTATATCTAGCATGATTGCGTCGCATAAATTTTTAATGCATAAATATACATTCCGCTAATATTGTTATAAATATATTTTGAATAGTGCGGATGTACAGTATCTCCTGTAATTAGCATGGCCTGTTGATATGCAATTGTTACTCAAAATTTAAATAAATTTACTCAAAGCGTTATATGCATTAAGTATGGCGTATATAGTTATATATATTCATACTTATTGAACATGCATATGGGACTCAACATAGGGCCTTTTATAATTGAAGCATTGTAGTACCCATTTTGTGCAAATTGATTCCAAACGAAAAATCGCTTTTTTTAGTTTACGTTTGTATCTTTGCTTATGTAGTGTCGGTTAACGGTTTCTTCATAAAGCAATAATCAAAAGCAGCTCATTTCACGTGTTTTGCACCAAACAGCATGTAGTTTATCTTCACACAATTCTAAAGTAATCGATTTAGCAATTTGTCAATTAACGGGTTCTTCAATTATGTTTTGCTCAACAAGTAGACTTAATGAAATATCTCGTTTTGAAATTTAAATGTGTTGTAATTAACATTTTCCTCACAGAGGTGCAAATGCCTAAGGAGATTGATTCAATTCAGATAATTTTAGATAATGTGGCAATCTAAATATGTACAAATCGTCATGAAAAAGTTTATGTACAAAGCGCTATCTATAATTTACTAAAAGTGCCATCTATAAGAATATATTTATATACATATAAACCGTCTAAAATTAAAGTTTTACTGTAATAAAATTGTTTCAAACCCATCAAAGAGGCATGAGAGAAATGTAATCATTCGAAAAGTTACTATAATTTATGATTTATGTACTCGATGAAAAAATTTTTAACAATGATTTAAATTTTCATAAAAATGTAATCAAATATTCTCTGTTTATATGCAAAAACTTCTTCAATAAATTATGTACTCAACAAAGCGCATATATTACTTGTTATAATACGAGTAAAACACATTGAATAATCGAAATTAATATATTTATATTTTTACAACAATGTATTTGGAAATTGCACCTAGGGTAAGGACTTGATTTAAACTAAAAATGTATAGAATCGCAAAAATACACTTTTATATCTTGCAATTTATTTAATTGATAAATTTTTTATGAATTCCAATTTTACTAAGCTATTGTTCTTTAAATATATACGTGCTACGAATTTGGTTAATTATGTAAATCGCATTACTCAAATGAAATTAATGTAGCACAAACCCAAAAATTTACTATTACAATTTCAGGAGCTGCAATTTTCATAATCAAGCCAAGAAAATAGAAAACATAAATTTTAAAATGTAATTCTAAAGGCAGCAGTGGCTACAATATTTTGCTCCACTTGATAATGAAATATTTTTTAAATACAATAATACATTCTTACTCAAATCAATTAAAATTTTCAAATTCAAGCATTCAAGGCATGTTATTACTACAGTGAAACAGGTTCTCCAAAATACGACTTGCCATTTTTCGATTGGATGTTTTAGCAACCATAAAAATTACCTTCTTAACACTTATTATATTACAGAATTATGAAAATTACTAATTTGTATTTCAAATTGATAAGGTATTGTAAGGTGCAATAATATTCATCTTACCGCATTTAAATTGGATTTGCAAAATTCACTTGACCAAACTTTCTAGATAAGTACAGGCATAATGACTTCATGCATTGTCCTTGAATTTCTTCATGGGTGTATTGACTATGCAATGTTATTCTATGCACGAGTGCACATATTAATTCATCATGTATTCATTTATCCTATTCTGTTGGTTCTGGCTGAGGTAACCAAGTTGTTGATGCCACTGAATGTTCATCTCCAAAATTAAGTGGTTTACTTAGTTATGTATTCACTTCATACTACATATTTTCTCATACAATCTTTTTTACTAGAAAAACTCAACTCTATGTAAGTTCTACTTCATCATCACAACATTAACAATTATAAAATATCACAATATTTCCATTAATTGTTTATTTTAGTTGTTTGTCCCTTAACCCTTTAAAATCCATTATTCATTAAGATGCATGCAATGTGTGTGTGTGAGCAGTACAGGCAGTGTTCATCATGATAACAACAATTTCTGAACAACAACATTTGTTCAGATCATTATGGTTTATCACACCCTAATTTATATCAATAACCAGTTGTTTAGCAGTATGCTTGTCATCCTAATCTTATAATTAGTAGTGGTTTAGTAACAACTATTCTACTGTTCCCACTTTAGTAATATTAAATTTTCCACTTTAACCTCTTTACTATTTCTGATTGAATGAAATAGTTTACTCTTAGCTATTACCAAACTTATTTGGTATCTAGGTTACATGATTATATTGTATATTCTGTTGATATTTATCATTTTTAAATGTCTTTTGTATGACTACAATGCTACTCCATAGTGTTTTGTTTAATTCTACATTTAGAATTAAGTCCTATTTACATGATCTTATTTTATTTTTGTTATATTAATTAAGATAGATGCAAGAAGGGTTTTTAGAGTCAACTTTGAGCTATTTGGTTCAAGTATAAGTTCAAGTATTTTTAAAGAAAATTCCAAGTTTGATAGAGTTCTTTCTTATTTTGAGTTTTCTATGGTACAAAAATATTTATTTTACAATAATCCTGAGTTTTCAAACCCAAAATTAGGTATTTACAATTGATAAAGCAATAGAAATTTAAAATAGTTTATTTTTTACAGTATTTTCAAGTTGATTTTTAGTCAAGTTCATGATTTAGTTTTGATGATAAGTGTTAAATGATGAATTCTTACACAACAACAATATGTGATAAACTTTCTATTTCTTGCTAAGTAGGGTTAAGTAATGGCAATTTTTAAAATTAGAAATAACAAGTTGAAGGCTTATACTCATTTAGATAGACTAAACATTTATTAAAGTGCATGAAACTAAAATTTATGTTGTTGTGCAGACTTTGTTTTTGTTACATGGGCTTTACATGTGCTAACCTCTCAACCATGGCAGCTAACTTCTTGAGAAAATTACTGGAATGAAGAAAAGAATTATTGTGATGATTTATAAACTAAAGCTCTATCTATCAAGTTTTGAATATAATGGGAATGCTTCTTTGGAGTCAGGTCTCTCTGGAAACTCAGGCCCTAATTGATGGGACTAAATAAAATAGTTATTATTCTAGGAAAACTCCTACACATATTCTACACAAATTCAGGAAATGAGCACCTACAAAACCTCTAATTCATTTATGCAAAACTACATTATTTCATGTGTAGTGGTAATCATCAATAGTGGGTGCATAACTTCAAAAAGTTGACAACAACTGAAATATTATTATTTGCAGAAAAGGAAATATCTGAAATAAATGCATTTTATCTGTTGTTGTTCTTAAATCCTATGCACAGTTATTTATTAAATGAAAATAAAATTTAAGCTTTTGAAATCTTCATCCTTTACATAATGAGACCTGGCTTTTGGATAAACATAAACAACGTTTATTAGTCATATTTAATTAGTAAAAGTAAACTTTTTTGTGTTCCTGAGTTTGGTTGAGAGGCTGTATAAAATATTGTAGAATCATGGGGAGCTCTGGCTACTCAAGTGGTACTAGGAAACTCAAGAGTTAAGATCAAAGGTTGCAAAGTTTACCATTGTAGAGAGTGACCCACATTCCAACAAGAAAAAAAGCATTGGTGGTTCACTAATTCATTTGAGACAAACAGAAATTCCATAGAGAACAGACTTCCATCAGTGACCAATTCACATGTCATCACACTGAAGCCATTCTTACTAGCCAAGGTGCTAATTTGTGTCTCAAGTATTAACCCATTTTGGAAGGGTTTTTTTATTTTTGCATTTTTTATGTTGTTGGTAACTGCTATTTGGCTAAACAAGGTTTTCACCACAATTATAGGAATATTTAATTTTTTTAAAGAATCAATGAAATTTTTAATTAGGTGAGTATACTCAACGCCAGTACAATAATAGATATTTTTGTATGAAACTTACAAAAGGTCTTTTAAAAAATTTATACTATTTTTTAACATGAAAATCATAAAAGCACTTAGTACATAAGCCAACATTGCACTTTTCACATTGTGTAATACATTTTGACTTGCATTGTACACCTGCACAATTTTTCAACTTCTTGCCATCAGTAATGCGAATCAATTGGTTTTCACCATCAAAATGAAGAGCATCACTGACTCAGCAATTAGTTGCTTTGAACAAGGATGGTCGACCACCAATTCCAGACGATGTTCCATACTGCTTTAGATAAATAAGAACAATTTGCCGTCGGAAATCTAGTTGACTTATTTTAGTATTTCTTTTTTGGTAAATGTACCATACATTGAGTATACTGACATCAAGTAACCATGAAAAAAGTGGAAACCACCACTTCTTTCCTCATATTCCAATCCTATAATTTGCAACATTCCTGTCAACAAAATCTACCCCACCCATCCATTTGTTGTAGGCCTTTATGGGATTTGGTTGTGCAATAGTTACTGTTCGACTTTCTTTGCGAGAATATCGTTTACAGGAAGAGATTGGGAACATCTTATGCGAATTTGTCATCATAGAGACAGTGCCATTATCTTTCCATCGAAATACAAGCAAGTTACCATCACTGCGAACATTATGCGTGTAAAAACCACGGGGTTTTTTATCAACATCACGTTTTGATGGAAACTGGCAACTATTGGGAACCCTGTCACTGTGAATTGTTCCAGTTGAGCCATAGTCCCAGGAATGAAGTTCATCTAATAGGTTGGTAGATGTAAACAAATTGTCATGATAAAATCTAAATGGTAAGCCTTTAAATCTTTCCTTTCCTTTATCAGTTCATCAAGAAGCACAAGGAGGGGAGCACTAGGTTTACCAACTAAACTTTGGTAATCAGAGCAATTAGTAAGAGATTTTCCTTGGTAGAGATCAAAACTAATAAGGTATCCATCATGGGAAGCAATGCACCACGCTTTGTACCCAAACCTAAGGGGTTTCCCTCAAATAAACTGTTTACAACCATGTCGACCATAGTATTTGATCATTGCTTCATCATAGCTAACATCTTGAACAGGGATAAAGTTAAGAATAAATTTTTTTTTCAAGTAGCTAGATAGGGATCGAATTTTCCAATATTTATCATTCTCAACTGGTATAAAGTTGTCAGTAAAATGTAAATATCTGAAGATTTCTAGGAATCTATCACGCCTAATAGCATTAGCTACAGCTGAATTATGCATGTCAGGTTCACTACTCCAATAATCTTTTCGACTTGGCAAAACAGAATAACCACTGAGAATAAGAACGGCCAAAAATAATTTCATCTCCTGAATGGTGACAGAAAATGTAGGATTGCCAGACAATGCAGCATAAAGCTTAGATTGTTCACAAACTTTTTTTAACAGCTGATCATCCCAAAAATGTTAAAAAAAACTCTGTAGGAGTCTCATTACTTTTATAGATAATAGGCATGAAATCTTCTACTTCAAATTCTAAATCACCAACATGCCATTGTTGAATCTTCTGTTTCTTCATTTTTTGTGTTGCAGATGTAGCAAGTTCAGAATTGTCATCATCACTGCTTTCATTGCAATTTTGTTGTTTGCTAGATAACTTCACTTCAGCCACTTCAGAGTGGGTTCTCAAAAGATTGCGGTTAAGGTTGTCTATGCTGCCACCATTATCCTCGTCAGCACTATCGCCATCACTGCCAGCATTAGTTTCTGGTGGCTCAATATAGAGGTTGATATCTTCCCAAAAGTCTGTATCTTCCCAACGTTCAATGGCTTCTTCAACAGGGATGTATTTCCTATTGTTAAATCAATATCAAAATTAGAAACATGAAATTGAGGCCCTAGTAGTATTTTTGTTGCAGCTTCAATAAATACAACACATAATTACACAATTATAAATTGCAATATGAGTGTTTTGTGAACTGAAAAAAAAATTTATTTATAGGTGACAAAGGAAAACACTTCATTTTGACTAATATTTTTCATCAAGCATAATAATAATATTTATTTCTTGCAAAAATAGTGCATTATTTATATTTTCAACAACAAAACGCAATCGGAGACACGAACATTTACCGACTTCTTTTGACTGAGCAAAACACATACATAGATACACACACACACACACACACACATTATTATAATATATTACCTATTTAGTTTGTAGTTTAAGCAATGTATTCATTTAGCTTTGACTCTTATTCAACTCTGTTAATGAAATACTATTTAGAAATGTGATTGAAAAATGCAATACATAAAATATAGTTTTATAGCCTAGCATACTAGCGGTGAGTATACTCACCAATATGAAAATTGCTTTCTTTACAGCATCACTAATTCAAAATTGGTATATACATCATACTTGTAAACACACAGCATGTTGAAATTTAGCAACAATGAGCACAAATTGTAAAAGCCTCTGTAAACTATAATATAGACTTACCTTTTGCACGGCATACTTGAATATGATAATCCTGTACGAAATAACTAAATCAATAAGGAGGGAATTACATATGCTCAGATGCAAATTGCGGGCTGTAACACATAGACTAATACTATTTGATAATACATCTATTTGTTAATAAAATCATTCGTAGTTGGTGCAGTGTGCAATATTTTTGCAGATGAGTATACTCACCGCAAGTACAAAATGGGTTAATGAACTATATCATAAAGCTAAATTGAAATTTCCGAAAATTACCCTGCAAACTGTGAAAAACTTTCTAGCAACAAGTGATGTATATACAACACACAAGAGAGCTGTGAGGAAATTTCCCCGTCAATGTGTTATTGCATTTGGAATTGATGAAATTTGGACTATGTTGCTGGAATGCCTAACTGTAACCTAAAGTGACCACAATTTGGGATGTCACTGTTAAGGAGCTATTTGTTGCCCTAAACCCAGTGCAGTTTTCCCCCAAATTGTTGCTGGATCTTAAGTAAAAATTATAATACTAAAATCCATGACAAAAAAATAAAGTGAAAAAGACCAAACATTATTGGAGTAAGACGAATTATATTCTGCATTTTCTACAAGTTGCTCCAGTATTTATTACAAGTGTCATAAATTATTACCTGCTTAACATTTACAACTTGCATAGGAGTTCCCTTGCAAAATTTAAATGAGCAATTACATGTGAGTTCAAATTGAGGGGACAAATAATAAATTGATCAAATAACTACTCTCAAAATCTACAAATTGATTAAAAGAAATTGATACAAATTGATAGCAATGAATCACAATTTATGACGTCAGAATAACATAACACTAATTCCTGAGTGCCAAAATAATTAAAGAAAAATTAAAAAGGGGTGCCCTGAGTGACTCTACAATATGTAATCTCTTAGTTTTGTAAGACATTAAGTAAACTAAATGTTTACTTAAACTACATCTTGCATATACAAAACAAAGCAATTGTTTTTTGCTAATTACAACAACTAATTAACAAATTAACTAGATTCTAAGATTAGAATAACAAGCTTAAAGCTAAACATTGACTTAAAGTTAAGAGACAAAAATATTTTAATCAACTATTTCATTGATGATGAGATGAGTTACCCTAGAAAAATTATGTAATTTATTGTGTGGGACCACATCACCACAAATCTAGAGAAAGTCCTTCAAACAAAAACATGGCATGGTGGCAATTGCAGTAAAGTATGCAAGCATGTATTGAGTATTACACTATTGATATCATAATTTTGTACTTTCAATATAAACAATACTTTCAATACACAATATAAATCTTTACAAAGATAATTGTACTTTATTTCTTCTTGAATTTTTTGTTATAAGCTTTACATTTTGAAAAACTTCACTTCTATATAAATGCAGCAATAAAGATGTTAAGTTGTGATAACAATATTGTTAATTGAATTATTATTGATATATAAGAGAAATACAAGTATATTAGTTTTATTGTTAAACTACTTAATATTACCTGAAATTACAACTATTCATAAATTGTATTTTATTGCAATCACCTTTCTCATTTTTCATTCACTTTTATTGAAAAATATTTAATTTTACTATTAAATAATTAATGTCATTGTAAAATGAAAGTAATTCATTAAATTATAGTTACTTTCTAGTGTGTAAGTTATCTAACTTTCCTTAAAAAGATGCCTGGCCAGTTGAATGACCTTCATAAATTTACACAATAGGATAACTTTTCCAAGTGAGAAGGACATGTTTGTAATTGTAGCAAATTAAGCTCTACAATTGTAATTATAGATAGAGAGCCTTTTACATAAACAAATCAGGCTCTAAGCTAACAGCAAAATATTTGCCTTGTGCATTTACAAACTCTAGTAAAAGGGTTATAACTCATTTGCATTAAACTAAGCAAAACAATACCTGCCCTTCATCTTGGTGCCAAATTGTTCATAAACATTAATATCATGAGTATAAAGATTTAGACAACACTATCACAATATATCTTTGAAATAAACTTCTTTTTAACATTAAAAAGACGTTAAATTGACACTGTATTGCCTAAAACATATTCTAAAGTGTTGCTGGCACATAAAAATATTAATATGTATACTTTTCAACAAAAAATGAACATTCTTTGCTAAAAATTTTCGTAAAATCTGTGTTCAACAATTTTAGTAAGCATTTTCAAAAGTAGTGGATATAAGTTTTATTTAGACCTAAAAATCTAACTTGAATGTAATATAATGTTTTAGACTTTGTTTAATTTTACAATCATTATAAGTAGATCGCCTTTACATGACCAAGCACATTTTGCAATGCATTTTTGGCCAAAAAATTTTTTGACTATGTTAAGTTTAACATACCCTAATTTCTAGAAATATTCAAAGATTTGTGTACATATTTTGCACAAAACAGACTTTTTTTATTTTGAATTACAACACAGATAGACATGCAATGCGCCATTGCAATTATTATTTTCATAAAGAAACTGCTGTACTCTCCATATATTTTGAAGAAGTGCAGACAGGTACATAAGCGGATGGTCTTTTCTTCCACAGAACCTGATTGCTCCATTGGCCAATAGTACTTCATAAATTAGTGACATTTAATATCCACTAGTTGGTACATGGGTAAAGTGCATTATTAATGAGCAATAACCAAGCTGGTATACATTTTTAAATAGCTCCCAACGTGAGATTTAGTTTTTGTGAATGGAAAATGGAGGGTGGTAATTCACACAAATTATCCCCTGGATCCACTCTTGTACTTCAATTTCACCAACATCTTCCATACAATTTGTTTTAACTAAGTCAATTATTAAACATTGACAAACAAAATCTAAAGCTATGTAAAAAATGCAAGTGTATACAAATGTGTACATTTAAGACCTAAGCCTACCTGGAGACCTTTTAGCAAACTATAACTAAGATCCATAATTCAACTAAGCTAAGCATAAATACAAATCAGATAATTTTATGTACAGTTCGGATATTTGCATTCATAATTTGGATAAATGAATGCACATTTCGGATATTTAGACTGGAAAAACTGTAGTTGTCCCCAGTATTATGAAGAGAATGTGAAATTCTGCTGTGCATTCAAGATAAAAATTTTTTTGGAATATTATTTTCAGATTGGATGCAACAACTGCAATTCTTTGAGGTAATTTGAAAACCTAATAATCATAATGAAAATCATATGGAAACATATGTTATCAGTTATAGTTACAATCAGCGGCGCGTTTAGGGGGGGCAGGGGTAAGACCACCCCCCTCTTTGTGCCAACTGCGAATATTTAAGAAAAATGTTCTCTTCTCCTCAAAATTAAAATCTGTTCACTTTAATTCAAGATGTTAGCAAACGATTTGCTACTAAGAACATACGATTACATTTTGTGTAAGCTTACTTTTGTTCAAAAAACTTTTTCTGCAATTTTTTTCTGTAAAAATTTGTATCAGCCGTTTTAAAAATCCTAAACGCGCCACTGATTACAATCCGTAGAGCCAGACGTAGCTGATAATTGGGTTGCAGTTATGCAATTATAATAGTTATATTCGAATTATATTTATTAAGACAATGTTGAAAATATCAATAAAAAATTCAATTTCGCAAGTTACTGGGCACCTTTATCATTGGAGCATAGCTATTTTATATACTTAAAACAAAATTATAGATGTAGTTTTGACATTCAAATAAATTTGTTTCTTAAGCATAAAGCTTCCTTGGAACAAAGCAAAACGACGTGGTTAAGACCTTACATAAAGTAGCCTGCATAAATTAAATAAATTTGAAAATCTCAATTACCGGACTGTGAGAAAATTTCATTATTTGAAATTGAAAAATAGCTTCAAATATTTATTTGCTTAAATATATATTTAATCTGCAAGTGTGCATTATAAATATATTATCGCACTTCTTATGTTAACAAGAACAGTTTGGTAAAATGGTGTAAGACAATGTTTGACAAGTTTGTCAAAATATCAAAAATTAAAAAAGAAAAGAATGTAACCAATTTTAATCGCACTTTCTGCACAAAGGGTTTGACAATTAAACCAATACTCAATGTCGTATTAAAGAATGGGCTACCTGGGTCATTGCCCAGAAAGCGTGTTTTAGGGGTGCCCTCTCGTAAATGACAAATTGCATTAAAATCATTTTTTGCATTTGCTAGAATTCAAATATAACAGCATTATAGCATAATTAGCACTAGAAAAATTCTTCATGATTTATTTGAAAACTAATATCCATTGGTATTTTCATCCAAAATATAAGCAAAAACTTTCAAATGTAAAATTCATTTAGATTATCAACATATGTGAAGGTTAAGACATAATACTTGGCTTCTGATAAATGACCATAATTCTACGGTTAATCACCGTTTTTCTTAAACAAAAATGCTTTTCTATGAGTTTATCAAAGAATCTAGCATCCTACATACTCTTGATAGGAAGATGTGATCTTTAAATATCATGCTTCAAATTGACCACAGCAGTGATTGAAGATGTTTCCAAGGAAGTTAAAACAAATTGCATTCTTTGATTGAATGAATATAAGAGCCCAACAGAAGTCCAGAGAAAATTTCGTACAAGGTATGGAAAAATGAAGCTGCACTAAGCCGGAAGATGATCAAGTAGTGGCATCAAAAGTTTCTGGAAACTGGATCCTGCAAAGCAGCTTGCCACATAATAACCATTATTTAGAAACTCGAAGACATTCACTAAGAAGAGGAGCTGCATTTTTAGGTATATCTTATACTTTAAAAAGTGCTGGGATGAAATTTTTTCCGCCTAAAATTGTTCAGCAGTTGAGTTAGTTCGAACAATTCTTGACAAAATTAAAGACTCTCCCAACTTTGTAAATCTCATGTTGTTCTTTGATAAAGCAGTGTTTCACCTAGATTGACGTGTCAACGTCCACAATGCTTCTCATTGGTCTGTGAATAACCCTCATTGGCTAATTGAGAAATCATTGGAAATGTTGACATAATTTCATATTTGAAGATGGTGAAGGAAAAGTTCTTCCCAGAGTTCTGTCGTCTCCCTAATGCATCGGAGCTTTTCTTTTTGCAGGATGGAGCACCCCGTCACTGCCAAAAGGACGTCAGGGCACGGCTGAATGAAAAGATCCCCGGAAGGTGGATTGAAGGAGAGGTGCTAAAGACCTTAACAATACCTGGTCTCCTAGCTCACCTGACTTTGACCACAGCGGACTTTTTCCTGTGGAGGTTTATCAAAGGACTTGTCTACAAGCAAAATTACCAAAATCTTGATCAGCTCAAAGCCGCCATTGTCGCAGCGTTTCAACAGGTTTCACAAGACATGTTATTTTCAAATTTTAGAAACTTTGGAAAACTTTACCTGGCATCTAAATTTAGTTCTTGAATGTAACGGTGGTCACATTGAAATGTAATACTTATAGTAAATTAGTTGTGTTTATCATTAACCCTAAACAATATTGTTCCGATTGAGACCAAGATTAAAAAAATCAGCTGACTGAAAGCGATTTTATTCAATTTTTAAATCGGGACAGATAAAAAATCATTGTATATATATATATATATACATCTATATACATGTATATATATATACTATATATATATTATATATATATTTATATTTTTTTGATTGTGTGGATAGACGCAATCAGTAGTATAAAGGGAATCGTAGGAGATCTCACTTTTTTCTGATTGGTCGAGAGATGGGTCGTAGGAGATCTCAGATCTCA
>CABFPE010000007.1:1150145-1166281 GCA_900660155.1 Hofstenia miamia | reverse complement strand
CTGACATAGACAGGTTGAGGTTTAGACGGGGTATATTCCAGGGAGAAAGCTTAGTACCACTACTGTTTGTAGTTAGCTTAATACCTATAACAGAAAAGATAAATGAGACAGGCATAGGGTATAAGATGGAGACGAATGGTAGAGCAGTGAATCACCTGTGGTACATGGACGACTTGAAGATGTATGCTAGTTCAAGGAAGATGTTGCAGAAGCAAGTGGAGACATTGGAGAAGGCAAGCAAAGATTCAAGGTTAGAGTTTGGATTTGCAATGTCTGCAGCAGTGACAATGACTAGAGGCAAGTGTGTGGATGGTGAGGGTTTGAGGACAAAGCAGTGGGGATAAGATTGAGGAAGTCAAAGAGGGGTACAAGTACTTAGGTGTGATAGAGAAAGATAGAACAGATCACAAAGAAATGAAGATGTTGTAAAGAAAATTGGTTCACCCGGAAAATTTATACTAGTGACATTAATATCAACATAATTATCTATTGTACATATTTTGCAGAAATAATTATTTAATTCATCTACATCTGTCATTTTATTCGTTTGAATACATTGATTACGAAAATGATTCCCCTGTTTCCAAAAATGATGAGAGTTGTGTCTATCAGTAGATAATATTTGCTCAGAAATTCAACTTTCGAATTTTTCATTTAGTTTAGAAGCAGCTTTCATAGAAAAAGTAATTTATTATCACATTCATGCCCATGGCTTGCATTTGCAAGTAAGGGGGCCATGGCCCCGCAAAGTTCAATAAATTAATCATAGCTTTACTTTACACTTTTTCATTTTTAATAGAATAGCATTAGTAGTTGATATATTCTAACTGAAATATGCCACTCTAACTTAGTTACAGAATATTAGAATTAATAATATGTAGTTTTGTATCCAGGATGCCAGAAGAAAGGAGGCCAAATGACGCATTCCCCTGTCCTCCCCCTTAGCTACGGCCCTGATCACATTACGCATATTTGTAGACAAATATAATATTTCTTCTTTATACTTTCAAATGGATTGTTCATCTGAGTATATTACCGAATGTATATTTTCTATTAAAGAATTTCAAGAATTTTTTAAACATTTAAAATACTTAGAGAGCATAAATGCGGTAAAAATCATTTTCTATCATTTTCAAATAATTTAACTAAATGTCTGATCCATCATTGTACATAGTTTTTGCTTCTTTACATTTTCTAAAACACAGAAAGATAAGAAAAATGACAAAGATGCACATTGAAACAGGAAAGTAGGCAAATATAAGAATAGACGAAGACTTCTTCTTAATGCAGCGAATTAAAAAAGGCACAGTTTTGACTGATTCTGTATTGTTGTAGGTAATGTTGGGAACGTCTGGTTTCCGATGCAAGATGACGAACATTCCTTTTCTGTGACTGTACTGATAGTTGTTTAAAGAACACTTTGAGTTGTTATCCATTCTATATTCGTGTCTAAACAGAAATATTAAATCTGCTAAAAAATATTTATTTTGAGAGAAATTTTATGAGCCCTTTACTGTTTTGATATTAGGCTCTTGTATTGCTCTTTTCAAAAAGCACCAAAATTTGTGGTAAAATTATTATATTTATGGTAGATATGACAACAAGGTGGCAAATCATAAACCAGTGCCAGACATTTTTTTCGATGTTCGTGAGAAACCTTGATAAATATTTGTGAAGAAACACAAAACTAATCTGTTAGTAGGTTCTTAACTTACAATCCTAATAGTAGTAGATACATAATTATTTTTTCGAACTAAGGGATACAAACTTTAATGTTAATAGTTCTCATAGTTATTGTAAAATTGCAAAAAATCCTAATTAATGAATTATTCACATTTTAGAGACCTGAGCCGCCCTGTATCGGCATCTGAGTCGTAGCACAATATTGCAAAATTGCTTTGTGGTAGAGTGCGGTGTTGTTTTCAGTTCATTTTGGATGCCCTTTTGAACATCGACCAATTCCAGTAATTTCTTCTTTCACGCAATATTTTTACATTATCACCACCTCCACTTCATATTATTGCACTGCATAATTTAAACTAAATATTGTTAAATTTTGATACTAAGATTGTTTTCTTTAAATGTGGATTGTTTCTTGATAGCAGTTAAACTTCAAAAATCTTTAAATAGCACATAACTTGCACTTGGTTGGAAAAACGGTATACTGTCGTGGCACCGTCGATCAAAGAAAATAAATTGGAATTCGAAGAAAAATTTCTTTTAACTAACATTTCGAGAATGACAATCAATTTCTTTGATTTTAAACTTTTTCTCGTAACCAGGGCTAATTGAAATATGAAATTGTCATTTTTAAATTACGTGATATTTCCAGCTTTATAACTTCTTTGAGGTAAATTTTTGCCTACCAATTTTAGCTTAATAAAATTATTATAAAATGCCTTTTCCAATAAAATATTAATAGAACTTTTAATTTAGATGAGAAAGGTATTTCTTTATTAACTTTTAGGTAACTACTTTCGTAAGCAAGAATTTTACGTTAAACGCGGTAACTTTCGAACCAGTGCGGTATACCGCGGTGAGTTTCGTACTTTTGAGGTGGAAGGCGGTGGCCAAATGTTGTTACGGTGTGATACGTTTCACTAAAATTTATAAATGAAAATTTATAGTGGCCCACTTAAAAAAAATAAAAAGTTTATGAAATAAAATATTTTATCAATTTAAAATTAATTTCAGACACTTAAATTTTGTTACAACCCACTAGGATAAATCAGGTTTGCTTATTATCTAAATAGATTAGATTTGGACATAAATTCTGATAAATGTTTGTAATTTCACAAAGATCATCTGGGGTGGAAGAGAGCACAGAATTCCAAATCCGCATTCGTCTCCTCATTTTACCGCAATACCTTTTTTTCATTCTGAGATTCACATATTTCAATCCAGCTGTTGACGTACGTATTTATTTTAACTGTACTCTACTGCAAGTATTAAAAGAATCTCAATGCTATGTTTTTATTTAAATTTTATATTTCTTTTAGGTGTGCCAAATAACTTTCGCTGTATTATGTTGTAAATGAATAAGGTAACCAAACTAATACCGTTCGATTTCAAAATGTAAGGAAACAGGACATTCTTTCACTGAATCACAGAAAATTGCAAAATGTATGTAGGTATCAACCGGCGTTTCATACTCCAAAATTGACGAAGGATTATTTGGTAAGAAAATGGAATAGTTTTTGCAATGTCCCATCCATTTGTAGAAGCAACCATCCTTTGGATTCCAGTTGTTGAATGTTTCGTCTCCTAGTAATAAATTGACACTGATGTTATAGTTGTTTGAATAAGAGCAGGCGGAATAAATCTAAATTCACAAATTTTAATTAAGCATGTTGATTCGGATTCAAAATCCAGTTGGGCTGGATATCATGTCAATGACATCCTTTAGAGACACTGCTATGTCATGTGTCAACGAGCAGAAATTTTTAAGCTCGGCTCGGCTCGTCTTACTATTGTTTATTTTCGTCAAAAAAACCACTTAATGAGGCTAGTTTTAGCTCGATGTTTGGTTTTTTAAAATATTGTGCTATCAGAATTTTTTACATAGCTATTATTTAATAAACATTTTCAAGCAAGATTATAAAAAAGGTATAATGAATGAAAAAATATGAGAATTCTGAATAAGTAAATTTAAAAGCAGAACTATAAATTTGTTTGTCTTAATAAAAGTTAGTTTTGGGCTCGTTGTATGTTTAGAAACACGGCTCGTTGACAAGTCTGTGTGTCAGCGACACATAGGCAATGAAAATCAGGTAAAAAAGTTTTTTTGCAAACACTTTATACTAATGCTTTTATACTTCAATTAGTTAGAATATCATATATTTGGCACACAAATATATATTTTCAAAATTTTTTCCTATTATATTCAAAGATAGTGTTGCAATTTGAAGCCTATTTTTAATGTGACCTTAAGGATACAAGGCATTTTGTACACACATATCATATTTAACTATATATATATATATATATATAGTTAAATATGATATGCAAAACAAATACAAAAAAATAACATTGACAAAAGAGTTGCTTGTTAGCTATAAATAAAACGTTAGTGCCAGTTCAAATGTAAAATACTGATTCAAAATTAAACTATATCTATAATAAATTTATGAACACATTTATGTAAGAAGTTTTAAATTGCTGTTGTCATAATAAATTTAAGAAAAAAGAAAACATAAAAAGAAATTCTAATTAATAATGAAGTAACTTTATTCGTTGGAGAATTGAACCTAGTGACAACGATTAGAATATTTAAAAAAACAATTAAGTCAAAGACAGTTTAAATAAATTCATTTGTTTTTAACTGCTTTATTTCATGCAGCCTTTAAATCCTTTCAAGTTAGAAGGAATGAAACTAAAAGTAATTCTGACTTATTGATCCTACTGAGTCTAAAGTCAAACAACGGAATTTGCCGCGTGCTGTCCTTTTGAACAATAAATGCAATGACGTAATTCAATCATTTACGAATAATTGCGTATTTTATATCATTTAATTTGAATTTAGAAATCTGTATGCATTACACTGGAATCGTTTGCATTGCTAATTTGTCCTGGTGGTTACAGATTAGCATAGTTTATCAAATTAGAGCATTAATATTACATTTAGACCAAACCAATGAATAAATAAAAATTTAATATATTTTACAGACCTTAATCTCATAAACACATGCCTACAGGCAGCAAGTACATCATCGCCAATGCCATGGAGATATAAATAAAGAAAAATTAAGATAAATAGCAGGTTTTCGCTTCACTACTAAATTATATTTATAATCGTATTCTCTAATCGAGATTATTTAAATATAAATAATTTTTACACGTAAAATTTAATGTTTTTACCAGAGAAAAGCATTTAACAGATGTATCACATTACCAAACGCAGAATTTCTGAAATATGCAAATGCTGATAGTGAAAATTTCCTTAGTGTTTTCCAATCACATTTAACCCTATATACCTCAGGTACTTTTTACAATATATGTTGGTTTACATATAAAAAATTTTAAACGTTTAAAACTCAGTAAATACTGAAGATATCTGAATTTAAATTACCACAAGATAGACAATCGTCTTGTTCTAGTAGTAGCGAATTCGTCCAGGCACATCTGGCCAGGACCTCAAAAAATCGTTAAGACTGAATGCTTCTGCCATGCATGGGGTTAGATTGCTTTATTATCTGAATACTAAACATACGACGAATTTGAATGGTTTTACAAAAATCGGATTTGCCTTTGAAAAAAAGTTAATATCCGGTCATGTATTCCAACTAGAGAAATAACTTTTATTACACATTTCCACTTTAAAAAAGAATAGGGAACATTTGTACTGAAGTATTTTACAGCCCCTGTTACGATCGGCAATAGGAAATTTTGAAGCTATGCTATAAACAAAATTCAGAGGATAATAATGTCCAAAGATACTTATATATTTCAGTTCAAATAAAAATATTTCTTAAAACGCAAATTATTGAAATATTTCAAATTTCATGATATATTCAATAAACCAGGGCTTTTTGTTTGCCAAATATTGAAAGAATCAACAGTGTGTTGCGTCTAACTAATTCTAACAGTGATCACAAAATGCTGTTGTAGAAGATATTCATACAAGACTATCAATTCAAATTCAAGTTTTAAATTTTCAAACTAAATTCTCGGAATTTACGCAAAATTTCAAACTATTACACCAAGCTTTGAAAGAATTTCAAGTATTTAGTGCAAACGTTGAGTTTCAAATTCGAGTGAAACTCTCTACACTGCGTACCATTGTCAATTGACCTAAACAGTAGTTACCCAACTTAATAACATCATTCTTAACACCATTTCGAAAGCCACCTCCTTATTATTTTTATTCACCAATGCATTCCTTTAAAATCCAGAATTTATATCTAAAGAAACAAACTCGTATCTTGGGAGATTCAATGAATTTTCTCTTAGAATATGGACTTGTTGATAAAAATTTTATGTTGTATAAAAGCAGAAAGGGTAAGAGGGATGATAGATGGCACTATAACAATACTTTTTCAAATCCATGGCAGAAAGGACACGTTTGCACCTGTGGTCTTGCATTCCCAAAACCTACCCTATATATTAGTAATATATATTAAGTACGAGAAGAGAAAAGAACATGCGAGGTCATTTGAATTCCGAAATATATTTTACATGCACACCCACTAAAGAGGAATAACCTTAAAATATTAATTAAGCAACACGAAACAAAAATAGCGCAAAAATATTACAATTAAATTCTTCGAAAGACCATTAATGAACAAGCTAAATATATATATTGAAAAACGAAGGAAAAACAGCGGTTAATTGTTTTGAAAACGACAGATTAGAATGTCGAAACGCGTCGATAATAAAAGATTTCATGCTCCTAATTCAAACATATTTAATCTTAGGAATTTTTCATGTTTATATATATATATATATAATATCATATTCTTATATTTAGATATTTTGCACTTAATGAGTGAATATGCATATATTTAAAGAACTTATAGTATGTAGTATATGATATTTCGTCTTGTTTTACAATGCAAATCTCTGAAATTTCTCTTATAAAACAAGTTACCGACAGTTAATTTAATTGCGCTGGGTTAGCATAGCAACAGTATAATTTACGATTCGTGACGTCAATCCATAAATTTAGACAAAATTTGTTTATTTTGAAAGTGCTAGGTTATTAATAGATCATACACCTCACTTATTTCTTGTAGTTGCCTGCTTAGTCAAAAGTCTTTCCAAGAAAGTTCGTAATTATTTATTTTCATTTTTTTGTGAAAATAAAGGCTTATAAGGAGAATGTTGTTTGGTTCAATTAATTGCAATAAAATATTGTGATTAAACTCATATAGGTCAGCGTAAAGAACGGTTTGCTTTGGAAAGTTAAAAATTTTTGTAAAAAGATTGATTGAATAATTTTGCTATATTTGCTAAAGTTCTTTTTAAAAAATGTGTCAAATGGATTAAAATTAGAGAGTTCCAAACAAACAATGAAAGCATTAAACTTTTATTGAACCTATCAACAAACCATTTTATATTGCTTCATCAAAAAGTGGACGGATGATGTGACATCGATTACTTGAAAAATCACAAATTTTACATGAAATTAATTGTCAGGATGAATATCTGAAGAGCTTGCCCCCTCGATCCAATTTGAAATAATCAAAACATAATATTGCGAAATATTGTTTTTTCGACGTACTAGATAAGCTTGGAATTATCTTTTAATTCCAGTTTGCCCTCAGCCGGAGGCGGCGCAAATTGGAAATTATTTTGCATTGTTTGCATTGCGATTGTGTTCAAGATCATTTAATGTTAAGCCCAAACTTCCATGTGATGGTTTTTTCAACAAATCTTTAGGCACTCACAGCTTGGGCGGGTTAATTTATCAACTTCATTTTTGTGTTTTTTTTCAGGCTAATTAATGGACATTCCTTACATAAGAAAACTCGACATAGAAATATCATTTTCATGTAAATTTAACTTCAAAAACAAGAAATAATTAACTTGCAGAAGTTGTTAATTGTTTCATGCCATAATCATACGCATACTGAAAAACACACAGCCAAAGTGATTAATTTAGTGACAACATCACCTCAAGAACTTAGACACTCAATTTTGCATCGCATTTGTTCGAGCAGATTGGGGTTTGGCAAGTGCGGTAATAAACAGGCCCATAATTATTTACTTGCAGAGTCTTTTTTTGAAGAAAACTATATTTTAAAAGATATTGTGAAATTCCACCTGAAAAATTCATATAGGACTTTTTCTGTTTAATCAGATTTATGACCCCCTACTCATAAATCTTCAACTAATAAACATCTCCTAAATAAATAGAAGTTAAAAATGCATTTTACTACCTTACTTTTTAAATATATTGCACCGATAATATTTTGATTTATCCAATGAAAATCAAATTTGAAAGCGTGTCGCCCTATGTACGCCCCTGTAACAGACAATTACGTGTTTTATTTTATAAACAATGCCGAATACAAACAATCCGTTTACGTTTTGTTTGGCTTTAGATTCGATCTCTTATTTTCAAAGAATATTCTTTTCATCAGAGCTAGGAAAAAATTACTTGAATTATTGGAGATCGCACCTTCTAAAATTTAGCAACACCTGAGAGACAAAGCTAACATGTTTGATGAACTACCCTGAAGTAAGGCATCCGCTAAACAGATTACTTATTTAGAAAAAACAATTTAATTGACAATTGAATTGTTTAGCAAAGAATTGATTTTTAAGAAACGCACTTGACCACAAATTATTATTATTATTAAATAGATTTATTACCTTAACACAGATCTACAAATATATTAAACAGTCAACAAAATTCATTTATGGGCTGATGAACTGCAAGATTATTGGCATGATTTGCATGGGAAAAAAATATAATTTGTGCATCTAATATCAATATTAAAAGTGCAAAAAACTAGCAAATTTTTTTGACAATGCTGTAATCATCAAATATATTAATGTTTGTCTTCGTATGAATAAAGTTTGTAAACGAGTGATGCGGTTAAAATAGAAGTAAGCTGTCTTTGACTTCCTCACACGTGCTACTTGAAAGAGATTAAAATTTTTGGAATGTAATTCTGGGCGGTTTTCGTAGTATAAAGATGTATAACAGTGGCGTACGCAGGGGGGGGACATGGTGGAATGTCCACCCGTCAGGTTTCCAAATTTGATTTTGAATGGATAAATCAAAAAAAATTCGTAAAAAATTGAAAAATTTAAAATCTAGGATCATGAAATGGATTTTTTAGGGTCTATTTTCTCAATATTTTCAAAAATGAATGACGATGATGTCCCCCCNCCCCCCGTCAGAAAATTCTGCGTACGCCCCTGATGAATAATCAAAAGTTTTGAGATCCAAGTGGTTTGTTAAAGGTTTGTTTTAATAAAGCAAATCATAAAATTGAAACAGTAGAGAAATTGGGAATAAGTTGAGGTTAAGAAGTCTAAATTTATATTTTCCGATATTTTGAATCCAATTTAGTACATCGACGCTGTAAACGTTTTAATTTATCAACATCTCCCGAGGATGGTAACTTGGATGCATACATGAAGGAAGTCAGGATTGAAGACTTGTAAAGAGTAAGTTTTACGTGGTATGAAGTATTAAAGGGAATTGATCTTTTTAATAATATAAGAGAATGATTACACTTTTTAATTTTTTCAGATACATGTAAAGTCCAGGATAAATTATGACTAAAATGCACACCAAGATCTATAACATATGCAATAGGCTTATGCATTGAACCTTCAATTTGAATAGACGAATCAGATGTAGGATAAGAGATATACTCACATTTTTTCTTATTAAACGTCATTATGTTATTTTTTGCCCAAACTACAAGGGAAGAGTGGTCATCTTCAATGTAGCGTAAAGATGGAGAAAAATTTTTTAGATCATCAGCGAATAAGTATGGGGTGCAATTGAAACAATAAGATGGAATGTCATTTATAAATATGAGAAATAATAATGGTCCCAACACTGAGCCCTGGGGCACACCACTGGTAACAGGTAATCAGCAGGATCAACAAGAATTTATACTATCACATTGAACTCTATTTGTCAGGTAAGAAGCAAGGATTTTAAGAATTTTCCCACAAATACCGAAATTACACATCTTACGTATTAGAAGTCCATGTTGGACTGAATCGAACGATTTACGAAAATCAACGTGAAGCACGTAAGAGAACTGAGAATCTTCATATAATTTGTATATATCATCTAAAAATAATAGGAGAAGGGTGACTGTAGAGCGAACCAAATTGTCGATTATTAATAGGTTTGTAGCGTACAAAACTGTAAAGTTGATCAAAAAGTAATTTTTCAAACAGCAATGATAGTCAGTGCAAACTAAAAGAAAATGTTTACGATATTGTATAAGANCTTTTGAAGAAATTCCAGTACAATTCTCATTAAAGTGAAGTGCTATTTTGCATTTTGAACATAAGAACATTACAGATTTATTTGTAATTTCATCATTGCATGTCTTGCAGATTATTAATTATTGATTGCTTAACATTACACTAATTTACAAGTTTAATAAAATATCAACCGCTCTCGACAACAATGTAATGGTGCAAACATAAATGAAATGCGATGAGAATTGGTATGATTAGTTCATTACTTAAAACGTTAACAATTGCTTAAATTTATGCAAAACAACTTTTAACACGGATGTTACAAATGAAAATGTTTGTTTGATGTAGTCAGTTGATCAACGCCATCTGGCAATATATACTCACTCATAGCCGGTCATTCCGATCTGAAAAGTACGTAATGCCGTCCAATAATTCTGACGCAGTAAAAATTAATATCACATAGAACACATTACCCAATAGATATTTCAATTGCCCACGATTTCCAATTTTTGTAAATAGGGTCGGAGAGATTTGTTCGAAACTGTTCCCGTATCACTAAATCCCTTTGGGTAGCTTAATGTTCATTTAAATGAAAGAATAAGTTAGAAAGTTCTCCTCACTTCACCCCAATTTTAATCTTTCATATATTTGCAAAATTCATTTCATCATGTTTGTTACGCGCACAATTAGGTAGACCTGTAGTAGAACTATGATGTAATAAAGACATGCTTAACACACACAGTTGTAGAGCAAAGCTCTAACATGAGCTTGAAACTGATTGATTCTATAAAGGCATGCAATAATAAATGGCACTTAGTATGAATTTTGCCAAAGATTGTACTCTAGTATTTACCTTAATTACGCTTCCAGTGTATAAAAAATGTTTCCAATGCAAGGATCTTCCATATGTGAGAGAAGAGTTAAACCAGTACTTTTGAGTGTGAATTTTATCCGGCATATCGTTATAAGACCTTGTGAAGTAACAAAAACTTGAATTTGACACTTCTACTTCTTGCTTAGCGCAAAACTGGAAGGAACTTCTATACTGCACTCTGATTTGATCACCAGGTGAAATCAGTACATGTTGAGGAGCAGATGATAAAAATTTTTGTAAAGCTGCTAAGAAAATCACGGTAGAAAGAAGGAAGAAGGCCAATGTTAACATCAGTTGAAAGGTTTTCCCTCCTAGTCGTTTATGTTGTATTCCCGGGTATTGTTCCAGCACAGTCTAAAGATGTAAATCAATGCTTATTTACATAGCGGTTGACTTCTAAAATATGTCAATTTTTTTCATGATAAATAGTTCCGGATCATGTTTAGTATGGCTCATAAACTGATGCAAAAACAGTATAGAGTTACATAGATGTTTGTGTATGATCAGTATTTTGATAGATTGCTAATGAATAAGTCGTTTATAAGAGCAACTCCTGAAAACTTATCTCAAATTAAGTTACCAAATAATTTTACTAATTGTGAAGTTATATCAATGAAGAACAAAATAATATTGAAAATCAATTATTTAGCAAAATAAATGGCACGAGTGTTCTTATAAAACAACCCAAACCTAATTGGAAATTCATTCTATGTTCTGGAGGTATGATTTTAAGAATCTATTTTAGAAAATTAATTGGTTTGCTTAAATAATTAATACAGATTTGAATTTATCCTGTCAGCTATTATCATGCTTAGATGCATTACTTAAATTGATATTTTAGAATTTAAAGCAATCCTTTTGGAATAAAATGCTTTTGAGAGCAGCAATTCTTTGACAGAAGACTTCGCTCCCAAATCTGATAATAACCTGTCTGTCAAATGACGCGCTGTTATCTAGAAAAGTGTCTTTTGTGGAAGCGTCTGGACAACATAATTTAAAAGCGGATAACTTAATCAGCACTTTAAATATTTTCTCATTGATAAACTTTTTACTGCTCTCATTTAATCACTTTAAACGTCTGAAAAAAAACTTGTCAAATTCCTCGCAAGTGTATTAATTGTTTCAATGAAGGCAGTACAAATACTCCTTGTAAATATCAAAATTGCTGTCTATCCTTCTATCCTTTAAGTTTTCACTATTACATTTTGAAAATTTTGTTTAGTAAAATATTGTTTTCGCAATTGAAACTAGAATCATAGATGATGGTAGCGAACGATAATTGAAGATCTCTAATAGTTTCGTCACTTTCAAATTGTAAAAAAGGTTAACTACCATGTTCTAAAAATTGAAAAGTGGCTAATAATTTAACTGGCAATTGAGGACTAACTCAGCAAAATCGAACTTCATCGATCCCTAAATCTTATATCAACCTATGCTAGATTTATTGCCGAAAAGTCCAAAATAGAAGATATCAACTTTCAAAAATTAAGAAGTTTAGTTGCGCTGTTTATTTAGGGATGTGAGAACTTCAAAGGTTGCGAAGAGTCAACTACTCTAAAAATCGACATCCCAAGTTAAGATTAGCAAAGTTCACTTCGTTGTTAATTCTAAGTGAATTGGGGAAGAGTGAGCTGAAGGCAGTGAAGACTACTAGCAAGCTCGTAGCAAGAAAGGTGAACATGTAACATAAAAAGAATTTTTTGAAATATCTTAAAAACAATATATACTATACAAACCTTGAAAACCTGAAAACTAAAGAGCTATGGACCATTAGCTATTTACAAGAGCAACAAGCTCATATATCTAATATTTACATAAGAGTTCTGTAAGTGTATTATATATATATTTCATCTTTATGTGATGAACTAAGATGGCACGTGAATTGTTGTGCAAGCATTTTCCACCAGAAAAAATAATTGGTTGTGGATATGGTTTGTATTGGTCAGCAAGATCCCCAAATCTTTTTCCTTTGGATTATTGATTCTGGGGAAAGCTTAAATCTCGTGTGCACCATATAAGAAAACCGGAAAGCATCGAAGAATTGTACGACAGGATTCAATCGGAGATTTCCAAGCTGACAGCTACTGAGTTCTTTGTTGCAGTGTCTCATCTTGTTCCCTGACTTCAACTTGTCACCGAAAACAATGTATTGTGATGTACATGTACATGTATATAAGTTTGGAATAAATATGATGACATAACTTTCTGCGCTATTCGAAAAATATTCAAGCGTGCTAATGCCCCTGAAACTCTATCTCAAAATGGAAGTAGGGCGGGTCAACCCATGGGGGAGGGTGGGGAGTGCAGTTCGTGGCGGGTATGGGGCAAGATTTTTATAAAGTGGATACCCATGGTTTAAACATGGGGCAAAACACACTTGAGTTGACAAAAATGAACCAAAAAATTGTGAATTTTTGAGATAGTAGAAGTAATTTTCTTATATTAAAGTTTTCTTGTCTTGATAAAATTTTGTCGCATTTTGAAAAATCAATTGCAATGTATTTCAAACTTTTGGTGAAATTTGATTCTATTCAAAAATACCAAGAAGATCAATTTTATCTGATTTGCCATCAATAGACTTTATAATTACACTGGAAGTTATGCCAATTAAACTTGCTTAAATATATTTCATAAAATGTTAGGTTTATAGAGTTAAAATTAAATTATATTTTGTTATTACTAATGCTTTTAACATCTATTGTCATCAAGTTTGTTACTAAATTCTTTTGGTAGTAATAGTAGAGATGGCATTTCAAAAAATGATTCTGTATCTTCTAGGCACTTCCATCTCTGCCCTATCCTACGCCAAATGTTTAATAAAAAGAAAATTAAAGCTCATTTATATGTGAGTTTCTTTGGCCAGCCTTGTATAAGTACTAAAGGCACTTAGCTTGAGAAAACGGTTAATTGGCTTGAATCGATTCCAGAATTCACCAACTAATGATACAAAAAATCTAAATGAACTGCTTCAAATTTTAGCATATAGATTGAGTAATAGTAGAGATGGCATTTCAAAAAATGATTCTGTATCTTCTAGGCACTTCCATCTCTGCCCTATCCTACGCCAAATGTTTAATAACAAGAAAATTAAAGCTCATTTATATGTCTGTTTCTTTGGCCAGCCTTGTATAAGTACTAAAGGCACTTAGCTTGAGAAAACGATATTTTTAGGTTTATTGGCTTGAATCGATTCCAGAATTCACCATCTAATGATACAAAAAATCTAAATGAACTGCTTCAAATTTTAGCATATAGATTAATTTTGCAAATTGATGGACATTCTCTTTGACACTTTGTAGGTAACTATGGTGAGCATTTGACTGTAAGACATATATGGTTTTGGTGGATGAAAAACAGAATATAAAAGATCTTTGGGCAATTTGACAGAAAAGCTGTGTAAATAATGAATCGTCCATTGGAGGAAAAGATATTCAAGTTGAATATGAATCACAGCTCACATAGTTTTTTCAATGTCAATATACAATGACTGTTCAATATATCTTGTCAGAAGTGAAGTTGTAACACTTAGTGCTTCTAAGAAGTTAATGATCGCTACTTGTGCGGTTGGAGATGCAGGTAATCATAAGATTTCCAAATAGTGTAATAATTGCTGTTATAAAAGAATGTGATGGTAATATCAATGATTGTATTTTTCAGTAAGCCAACTACTTTTCGCTCAAGGCAAAAAAAACCATCTGACTAATTAAAACGAAAAGAATCCGTAAAAAGTTTCCTGAGAATATCAGCACAAATTCAAGTTTTACTATTCATTGGGATGGGAATAACGTACAAGAAGACCAAGACCTTCAGAAAGGGGATTATATTGCTGTCTTATTAAGTGGTAAATGATTATGTAAATTACGTGAAACTGTGACTTTAGTGAGGGTGATTGGTGTGAATCAAACAGAGGCAGTAACATAGATTACTTAATAAGTAATCTGTAGCTGTAAATGACATTCTCGAAGTCCTTAAACTTACAGATATATGTATGTATGGCAATTTGTTTGATAAGACGCCCTTAAATAATGGTCAACCTCTTTGTGGACAGCACCTAGGCGCCATATCATGGAAATAGCCATTTCTGCAGAGTTCAAATGTCTTGGTATTGCTGTTTAGTGCTGATATGAAATTTTTTGTATGTCAGGAAAGGTTTCCACTAATTTACAAAGTAACTTTTTGTTGAAAAGCTGCAGTGTTCCACGCAGATTCTCCTGTGCCCCAAACTTATTACTTCCTTGTTCACTAAACCGGTTAAGCTAGAAATGTCGCGTATTTTGCTAAAATCTAAGCATATCATAAGTTATTGAGCATCATCCTGCACTCAGGATTAATTTCTTAGCTATTTTCATGGCTATATAGCATTTGAATGAAGGTGTGTTTGGACCACTGCTGACCTTTTAACACAGAAACGTTAAATTTTCTCATACTTAGGTTACTGCTTATTGATATTTTATGAGCAGGCAGAATTTGACGATCACAATCCATATGATGTTCAAAGGCTTTGATATTTCGTTTCTAACGGATGGCTGTTTCAAACCGGTTAGCGCAGGCTGTTTCAGTTAGGTTTAGTGGTATAAATTAAAGATAGATATGGAACATTATTCTAGAGGTAAAACAACTGTATTAATTAGAAACAAAACGTGATTTTGGATTAATAGTTGCAACAGAAGCAATTTATTCCAGAGCCTAGCGCCTACCAATGGACACTGTAAATCGCAAAAAATAATATTTTGCGCTGAAACTTTGTTAACGATTTTTGGCTTCTGGCCCCTTCCAGTACGAATTTCATGGGACTTAGTGCTATAGTGCTGCTTTAACAGTCTTAATTCATTTGCTTTAACTGTAGTAGTTATTATTGATAAAAATTAATGTTTGACGGAAAATATCTAAATTATTTTGATTCGATGTGTCTGATGACGTGTTAGGCTGGCTGATACACTGTTAAACATTCTTCAAACATTTTGTTTGCCAAATATTGGTCATAAATTTTTGATAATGCATCACCCTCCTTAAGACCAAATACAGGGGTAACTATTAGGTGATGACATCATATTGATGTTTATGTAATTGATTATGCACTATTAGGGATAAATGTTGTTTTGAAATGGCAAAGGATCATTTTGCATTAGTTTTTACGCTTTGAAGACTAAAATTAAGGGCTTGGAAAATTTTAAAATTTTGGCATTTTTTTTATTATTGGCCCAGTGTAGATTTTTTGATCGGGTTTTTATATAATATTACTAGAGACAACCCATCTGCTGAAATAATCAAGGATTATTAAACTTTTAGTTACCATTTTAAATTGAACACCTAAGATAACAGTGGTATAATAAATTTGCAGGGTACTGTATATATATATATATATATA
>CABFPE010000007.1:1037305-1052421 GCA_900660155.1 Hofstenia miamia | reverse complement strand
AGATACTAGAATTGATGACACCAATTGAGAGATACGCAGCATTATTATCTCAAGAGAAGGGGGCTTCTGCGTGGCCCAACGCAATTCCTCTTGAACGTTATGGTTTTTGGCTTTCAAAAAGAGATTTTCTTGAAGCTCTGTGCTTACGGTATTGTTGGACACCCAAAAACTTACCATCTCATTGTCCATGTGGTGAAACGTTTAATTTGACTCACGCAATACACTGTGCGAACGATGGTTATACCATAGTTCGGCACAACAAAATTAGAGACACCTTCGCGGAATTACTGAGTGAAGTGTGGAGATCGAACCACGCTTACAATCCTCTGAAGACCACTCATTTAACATGAAGACGTTTTGCACAGAAGATGATTCACGACTTGACATCAAAGCTAACGGTCTATGGTGTTCTGTTTTCGAGAGAATAATTTTTGATGTCAAAGTTTTTAACCTATTGGAAAATCGTGTCCAAAGAGCATTAAAGATGCCTATGCATATCATGAATCTATCAAAAAACGAAAATACGAAGAGCGTATTCGTCAGGTTGAGCAAAGAAATTTCAGCTCCATTTTCTTTGCCTTCTCTGGGGAAGCCGCTCCTGGTTATGAAAAAATTGGCTGAAAAGATCAGCGAGAAGAGGAAAGGCTCATACGCAGAAACTCTGAATTACATAAGAACTGTCGTTAGTCTTGCCCTCGTGAAAGCACCATCCTTTGCCTTAGAGGATGCAGAAGCTTAAAATCAAATTCTATAGATAATTCTATTTCTGCGGTAAACTCAGAAATTCAAATTTTAAAACCTCATTAATATGTTGGTCATTTCAATTTTATGTACAAACATTTAATTACTCATCTGTCAAGTATTCAGACTAGCATTTATGATTGCAAAGGAGGCTAATGAGACTTTCATTGTCAGCAGTTGAAACACTACTGTTTTTTGTGTAATTTATTACGTTACGGTAATCGCTTTTAGTTATATTTTTGTTGTATTTTTTAGACTCTTGTCATATGAACTTGTAATAAATTTTCCCTTTATTTAATAATTTATCAATTGTGATCCGTAACTGATTATTCCGAATAAATGTGCACGATATTTCTGGTAACAGTTAGGGTTGAGTTAAACCTAGCAAGTCTGCGAACGTTATCATTAAGAAAATCAGTAAAATCAAGATTGTCAGTAAATCTTACTCCAATGTAATTTGGTTTATTTGAGTCTGCAGAGAAACTCACTAGCCTTTAAAGTAAATTGGTTTGAAATATAAACTTTCTATCATGTATGCAAAATCATAAATTGAGATTTGCTACTACTAAGACAAAGATTGATACACATTGATACATTGTGTGACATCGGTATAATTTACAGTTTTACCGCCAAACTCACATCGTGTCAACACATTCAATATTTGAAAACCACAAATAATTGTTCCCCTGAAATTTCATTAATGATCTTAAATTGTTATATTGTTGTAATAGNGGTCTATGGTGTTCTGTTTTCGAGAGAATAATTTTTGATGTCAAAGTTTTTAACCTATTGGAAAATCGTGTCCAAAGAGCATTAAAGATGCCTATGCATATCATGAATCTATCAAAAAACGAAAATACGAAGAGCGTATTCGTCAGGTTGAGCAAAGAAATTTCAGCTCCATTATCTTTGCCTTCTCTGGGGAAGCCGCTCCTGGTTATGAAAAAATTGGCTGAAAAGATCAGCGAGAAGAGGAAAGGCTCATACGCAGAAACTCTGAATTACATAAGAACTGTCGTTAGTCTTGCCCTCGTGAAAGCACCATCCTTTGCCTTAGAGGATGCAGAAGCTTAAAATCAAATTCTATAGATAATTCTATTTCTGCGGTAAACTTAGAATGTCAAATTTTAAAACCTCATTAATATGTTGGTCATACAGTCATTTCAATTTTATGTACAAACATTTAATAACTCATCTGTCAAGTATTCAGACTAGCATTTATGATTGCAAAGGAGGCTAATGAGACTTTCATTGTCAGCAGTTGAAACACTACTGTTTTTTGTGTAATTTATTACTTTACGGTAATCACAGTGCTTTTAGTTATATTTTTGTTGTATTTTTTAGACTCTTGTCATATGAACTTGTAATAAATTTTCCCTTTATTTAATAATTTATCAATTGTGTTCTACTTAGTTATGCATTTCCTTAAAGAAAATTGTGATCCGTAACTGATTATTCCGAATAAATGTGCACGATATTTCTGGTAACAGTTATGGTTGAGTTAAACCTAGCAAGTCTGCGAACTTTATCATTAGGAAAATCAGTAAAATCAAGATTGTCAGTAAATCTTACTCCAAGGTAAGTTGGTTTATTTGAGTCGGCAGAGAAACTCACTAGACTTTAAAGTAAATTGGTTTGAAATATCAACTTTCTATCATGTATGCAAAATCATAAATTGAGATTTGCTACTACTAATACAAAGATTGATACACATTGATACATTGTGTGAAATCGGTATAATTTACAGTTTTACCGGCAACCTCACATCGTGTCAACGCATTCAATATTTGAAAACCACAAATAATGGGCGTGTAAAATTGTTCCCCTGAAATTTCATTAATGATCTTAAATTGTTATATTGTTGTAATAGACTGCGCCAGCAAGAATTCGTGTGTTTTGCTTTAAGCAATCTCCTTCGTCAAAGGGAGAGTAATTATTCGTAGGTCCTGTAGTTGCTGAATAAATAATCACAATTAGCAGCCCTCAAAAAGCAATTGCTGTAATCATAATGTTAATAGTGAACAATTTTACTAAATACTAAATACAACTACAGAATATCGCAAAGGCTATTCAAAATAACAGGTTAAACAAGTTTAATACCATTTATTACCCAATCACAGAAGTTGGCCACGTGAATCTAACAATACGATTAAATACAAAACCAAAAAATTGGAGCTGTTATTTAGAGTTTCTGAGATTATGGCAGCAAAAATGCGAATAATTATGTGATATCAATGCGATTGATTAAGCTTTGCTCGCAATATGTCTTACCAGACAAAGAAATATGCTAAATTCCATTGTTTAGGGATAAATAACGATCAAGTATATAAATGGCTTTTTAAAACTTGTAAATTTGAATTGAGTTTTAGTATAATTGTTCAACAAACCTGTTAAAATATCAGAAAAGCAAATTCAATGCAATAGTATTTAACTGAAATAAGTGCAAGCGAAATATTAAAACATTTTTCCATGAATTAAATGATTAACATCGAATATATGGCAACTAACAAAGCACAATAAAATAATGCTTCTCTAAATAACAAGGGTCAATATATAAATACATAGCTTACCTTCAATAGATAGAAATATCTTATTGCAAATTCTAAGCAAATTATTGATTTCTAGCGTAGACAATCCATGAATATCACTAAATTTATAACACTCATCTAAAAAGCTATCAAGCGCTGCTAATTTTGAGTTTGAAGCATTATAAAATTCCAAACGATTAACCTTATTTTGTGAATAATTCTGCAAGAAACCTTTATAATAATCTTCAATGTTCATGAGATTTTTAAACTTAGCGCTAGTGGTTACTAAGTATTGGTTGTTATGATGTTTTAAAATGGCGATTGTCTACTAGTCACTATTTTCGCATTCATTCAATTATTCATAACAACTTGTTTTACTTGTCTTGGAGATTTCTAAGCTATGCAAAGATTTATAAAAGCTAAAAAAATCGGCGATGGAACATATGGAGAAGTGTACTTGGCACAAATTGCGGAAACTAAAGAAACAGTGGCAATAAAAAAAATGAAAAAGAAATATTATTCTTGGGAAGAATGTTTAAAGCTTCGTGAAATTGAATCATTGCGAAAACTTAACCATCCGAATATTATTCGTCTAAAAGAAGTTATTCGTGAAAGAGATGAACTTTACATGATTTTTGAGTACATGAAGGAAAACTTATATGATTATTTAAAAAGAAAGAGATGCTTAAGTAGTGCAGTTGTAAAACACGTAGGTTATCAAATGATTCAAGGCTTAAAGCATTTACATACTAAAGGTTTTTTTCATCGTGACATGAAACCAGAAAATATGTTGTTGAATGATAATGGATCTGAACCCCCTACAGTAAAAATTGCTGATTTCGGTCTTGCTAGACAAATCAGATCTAAACCACCGTATACTGACTATGTATCAACGAGGTGGTACCGAGCACCAGAAGTTCTCCTGCAATCCAGAGTTTATAGTGCCCCCGTAGATATATGGGCAGTTGGCTGTATTCTATCAGAATTATTTACTGGCAGACCATTATTTCCTGGATCATCTGAAGTAGATCAGCTATATAAAATATGTGCTGTAATAGGTACGTTTACGGCGAAAGATTGGCCTGATGGAATGAAGCTTGCAAAAATAAAATTGCCGCAATACCCAGCTGTTGATTTAGGATCATTTATTCCAGGTGCTGATAATGACGCTATCCACCTTATAAATTCGGTTCTATCCTGGGATCCAGCAAAGAGGCCTTCGGCTGCTCAACTTCTAAATTTTCAGTGGTTTAAAAGTATGGCCGCAGCTGCTCCAATATTAAGCGCTCAGCAGAAACACCCTGCACATTTAGTTGAAAAAGAAAATCAAGTCCCAGCTCTCGAACAACGCAAACAATGGCAACCGGCACCTCAACCTATGTCTAAGACATCTAAGGTAAGTGATTTTGACGACGACTTCGATGATGATGCATTGGCATCTATACTTAATCCAGCTGCAGATACGAAGACTTCCAACAAGCGCCCGAAAATTGAGCCAATTCAGGCACCTTCAATGCTTCCCCCTATTCAAACTAATATTTCTATGTCAAATAGACGAGATTCTGCATCAAATTTTTACGACAAAAGTTCAAGATATAAACCAGGATTTTCCACATTAAATAATTCTGGATCAGCCAAACAAGGTCTTGATTTTGATCTTACATTTTTGGGAAGAAAGCAAATTGGTGTAGGACAGAAAAATTCATCTAAAGATAATACCTTTATGTCTAATGTGGCATCAGGTAAAAGAGAAAAACAGTCAAATTTAGGTTATATTCCAAGTGGAGCTCGTAAAGATTCAGGAGGTGTATCACATAATCCAACATATCCATCAAGAAATTCCGTAATTACAGGTGGAGACATTTCTAGAACACTTAAGTTTAAAAGTTCATCACATCAGCCTCTTTTAACAGGCCCTGGTTTGGGTGGCACAAACTTTACCGAAAAATATGGAGCGTATAAGTTTAGATAGAGCTGTGCTTCTTTGCAATCGGTTAATGATTTTCATCAGGTCATGTTATTTATATTTCCACAATAATGATTTTGTAAATCAGATCTTTTGTATCATTAAATAGCTTGTCTAGATCAAGAATGCTTATGTTCCATGCATTTTTTATTTTATTGTATTTTGTGTCTTCACAATGCTTATATTTATTTACTAATTTTTGCATCAACTATCTATTCACAAGATTCTAATAAGTTGGTTTAAAAAGTTATTGTATGACATCATTTGCATAAATTTTAATCCATATTTCTCACTTTAGTCTTTAAGTGAAAATACAAATCTAATCATTTTAGATTATTTAAAATGACATATATAATGATCCTTATAAACCATTCTTGTGTCCTGAATCATAAAGATCCAATATGTATGCATCACTATTTAATGCATATATAAATTAATTATCATTGCTACTAAAGATGCATCTGATATGCGTTAGGAAATCTTAATAATTGCAATTATTGCTAGTCGACAACTTCGATAACCTCTTCTGAAAATCCTTGTAAATTTATATATTGTGACCATCAAAATGTCTTGTACATTTTATTTAAGTATGTCATAAGAGTTAATTGCAAACATCCTCTTGAGAATTGCAAAATCAATTTAAATCATGTCACCTCTTGAGAATTTTATAAGATAACCACATGAAATGTCTCACTATATATATATATAGTTATATGTATATATATATTGTAGAATCACTGGGTCGCTGAGGTGAGCATATNCTTCCAAATGTTTGGAGACAACTCGCGAATTGCAATAGGTATATAACCATGCATCATATATGACGAACAAAGACTGTTCTTTGATATTTTCAAATACATAGACTAAAAAAGCTCAACCAATGAAATTTACAGATTCTCTAATTTCGTCTGAAGTGGCTCATTACATTTCTCCAAGAAGAAATTAGCTAACTACAAGCATTGTAGGATTTCTTCTTGAGATGTAAGGTAAACAGTAATAATTATGTCTCAACATTGTTGAATTCCATTTTCTGCAACACCAAATCTAATTAAAAATTACCTATGACATTCTTGGAGTGAATTTCTTGGAAATATTTATGACAAATCATGGGTGGCTGAATTCTTTTTTCAGGTAATGTATATATATATATATATATATATAGAATAGTTCCTCTCCTCAGGAAAAAAAGCTGGGTGAGCCCTTGGTTTAATCTATCTAAAGAAGTTTTGATAAACATCTTTCATAATGCGCTGATATTTATGGAATAATCATCAATGCATTCATCCTCCAGCAATAAAGTTAATACATATTTTGGTGCAAAAAAGTTTTTAACTACTGTATAAAGTATGCTTTTATTTAATTTTTATTTTTGAAATCCATATATTTGAAAAGATTAATAGGAGTTACTTAGACATCCAGAAGCTTTACTAGGAGTCCACAATATACTTTTGACAAACTGGACACACACCTTCTTCTAATTTCTTGAAATTTTGAAAACAGTGCAAATGGAAAATATGAAAACAATATAAAGTAATCACATCATCATAAATATAGTCAACTTGTTTGTAACAAACTGAACATGAGCAGGATTGTTTTATGCAACTAAGCTCTTTCTTTATTGATCTAAATATATGAAAATAAATTTAATTGCAACTAATAAAAAATAGAACTCTACAAAATTTAATATTACTGAAAGTTAAAAGTATATATATATATATATATATATATATATATATATATAATTTTTAATTTAACTTAAGCTTCCACCCTAACATTTATTGAAAAATTCAGTTTAGAGGAAGAAATTAAAAAGAGTTTTTTCTTTCAAATAATTTCAGATAATCATTTAAACACAGGGGTGTAAAAATGTATTTAAATATATTATTACCTAATAACATGAACACTGCATTAATTCCAATTTTTTTATGACAACCCCTTGCAACGGCAATTCAAATGTAAAATGGAAAGGTGTCTGAAGACGTAGCCCTTATAAATGGCTTTCTTCCAAGTTTTTGCAAGAGTCAGAAGCTATTGAGGAAAAAGTTCATGCAGATTTCATGAATAATTTCTCCACGATCAGCGACTCTGTACGTTGGCATGCTGTTTCTGCAACTAACACGTCAAATAGGCAATCAGATGTTCCTTCTCCAGACCAAGGACTAATGTTGGAACCAGCAGAAGTTCCGGCTCTTGTGAATCTACGACTTGGTCTTCAACTGGCAAAGGCAGGATTGATGTGCTCATACTGTCTTGACAAGAGCTTAGACCCCTTTGGATATCATGCACTAATCTGCAAACGTGTAACAGATGTAATCAGTCGTCCCAACATCATTCGGAATACTATTCATGAATTATGCCAACGAGCTGCACTGACCCCATCCTTGAACAGAGAGCTGGAATAAACATGGGAGGCACACAACAAAACCAGCAGATGTGCTTGTTCCTACATAGAGTCTTGGCATGTCCGCTGCATTTGATATCGCCGTCGTCACTCCGCTTAACAATGATTTCATTACAGCAGCTTGTCGGCATATCAATGTCTGGAAAGGCTGAAGAATGAAAACATCAACAAAATGATATGAAATGCATGAAATTAAACTGGGGATGTGTGCCTATTTTTGTCGCATCAATGGCGCTTTTGGAACAGAAAGAAAAACTGCTTTGAGGAACATTGCAAAAAGAATCTCAGTCCGTTCACACCAAAACCAGCCAAAGTGCGCTGCACAGCTAGGAAAAATTGTATCAGGGCTTCCCATCGACTACTCGAGCATTTACGTCAGGAAACAATAAGAAACATCACAACCAAAAGAAAAAGTGCAATGTCATGTCGTCCATCTAATTAAAATAATTACATAAAAATGACAATTCAATATAATGTTAAAAAATTTATAAGTAAGATTTAATCATTGTAAAGTTAATTTTGCTTTTAGATCATATATGTATATTTATTTTGTAAATTGTAAATTTGATGATTGTTAAATATTTTAATTTGTAATTTGTTGATTTTGTAATCGAAGTTTTATTGAATAAAACATATAATTGCGAGAACATGGAGGAGGGGGTTTAGGGATTAAGCCCTCATCCTATTCAAAGCAAATATTTGATAAAGCCCCTCCCAACGAGATGAACAGTCCTACTAGATATTGACAACGAGCACTCTCTCAGAACATCAACTTCGTTTTACCCCTCTAACTCATAAAAACTGTACTCGCCCCTGTTTCTTGTTCAAACACATTTAACCCTGAAAGTTTACGAGCAGAATTTTCTTGAGTTATGTATGCAGAATGCAGCCACATTTGAAGTACAAATAATCCACTCTGACTTTAGCAAGATCATTTTTTGTCTTACGTAGTGTCCAGTAGCATCAGTTTCCACCAATTCATCATTTATAAAATTCTGCAGCCTTTCGTTTCCTCACTGGAGAGGTGCATACCCGAAACACAATTTGTAATGCTGATTAGAAAAACTCGGAAATGTATATTTTACATTTTTTCCTATAAAAGCAATAATTTAAATATAATTATTTAATTATTGACAATATATTTAATTAAATACAATATATTTTTTACACCCCACTTTACACAAACACAAAAGCATATTAACTCTTATTATATTCAAGCGATGAATGTGTCTTGTTAAAAATGTAGCCAGCAAAAGTAAGTAAACGTTTTATTGTTAAAATAAATCAACGATTAATTGATGAATTATTGTTTAAATTCTGCAGCACAAATATATATAATGATGTAGTATAAGACCACTGTTAGACTATCGTGATTGTAGAAAGAAAAGTTACAAAATCACGTCACATCGCTAATTATCTCGATGGTCAGACATACAATCTTACCAAAATGTGACAGATCACGCGTGACCAATCACATAGTCTAACCGTGGCCTAATGGCCGACATTGTCGAGCTACAATAAACGGATGTAGTTCACATTTGTAAAAATGATTATAATTTATGATTGGTCGGCGTCTTGTTCTGTTATTAAGTTTACTTCAAACATTACAGTCACTCTTTTTGTAAAAAGCTGCTTGTATTATGTATTTCCCGTGAAGTGTGTTTCATGCGATCACTTATTTCCTAAGTATCCTTTTGATAAATTATTAATTTATTGACATCATCTTCGCAAACAACATCTGCGTTTGCGCTTTCTATCATTACGAATTAATGTCCATTTTCAATTGCAGTTTTCAATGGTAGATCTTTATATATAGAATATTTGGCCAAATCTAGCAATTATATTGTTGTTACTGAGATTTATTGCTTACGATTACAATAATAGATTATGTGCATTTAATGAATGCTAACTATTTTCTATCGTATGTGGTAAATTCTAGGTTAGTTAAAAATTGTATTGTCATTTATAAAATTCAATCACACTTTGCTAAGAATGCGCTAAACTAAAAAGTTTGGTGTGACTACGTTCTACAAATATTCGTTAACTCTGATGCAGATGTTGTACACAAAGTTTGACAAATATCGACATTTTTAACAAAAAAATTGTCAAAATTCTACTTGCAAGATCAATGTAGCCAAGGCTACAACCCTCCTTGTAGTACAACTTCTGCCAGGGACGTACGCAGGATTTTCTGACGAGGGGGCATCATCGTCATTACCCAATGGGGGACTAAGCCCCGCCAAAATTTTTGAAAATTTTGAGAAAATAGACACTAAAAAATGCATTTCACGATCCTAGATTTTAAATTTTTCAATTTTTTACGAAAAAATTTTTGATTTATCCAGTCAAAATCAAATTTGGACCTGACGGGGGACATTCCACCATGTCCTCCCCATGCGTACGCCACTGACTTCTGCAAACCCTGGGTCACTCTCGTAATATTTAATGAAACCCATTTTCCTTGTACCCTCAGAATTGTACATTAAAAGATTTCAGGAAAATTTTGTAAAGACAGTCTGAATTGACAGCTGAGACTTTTTTATCTTCCTCTCTTTATAGATATTCCTCTATTGAAGGGAACCCCTACCTACTTCACTAACTCCTAACTTCTTTATTGATCAAACTTTTATCAAAAATCGGGCTTTAATTTATTCAAAACCTACATTTCTTCAACAAATCATTCTTCTTCTTCTTCTCCTTGCATCGTAATTGATTCGGCTGAGTAATGCATACAATTTGCATAATCGTTGGTTACGAAAACGAGCACACACTTGCTCATAGTAGATTCTAAAGATTTCCGGTTTTTGGAAAACTGAATAGGCACTGAATTTCAAATTGATCTTGATTAGTGTGAGTATAGGAACCGAAAGGGCGCACTGCCCAGAGAGTACTACCTCGCGGTGGCTCCTGGGTAAACCAACCAGTCAAGCTGAAAGGCGAGAGCTGAACCAGAATGGTGGCGCTTAGCTAACACTCGACAGGCGCGTCGCTGTACGGAGTCCCAAATGTAGTTTGTACATACGGGGGCGTAACGATCGAGAAGCCTGTCTGCTTAGTTTTTCGCGTAGACAGACGGCGAAACAATGGTAACACTGCCAAGGGGCAGTCATACATGGATGATTCTTTGTCTCTGGGTTGTGAGATAGGCCTAGGCCAGCATTTGACCGACATATTTTAACTTTCGCTACGTAATATCTAATCACTAGATGCTATGCATTCAGTGTCGCACACTCCAATATAGTTTTTTCGGATCTTTATAGCAGCCAGCAGGCGCTCTCTTAGTTACCTTTGTTAGTAGTCTTGGCTGGCCAAAGCGGAAGAGGCGCAATTCTCTCAATTGAAGTTCGGCCTTCGGATTCACTCTGCTGATCAGCCTCAACACAGATCATCACTCTGCGTGCCAGGGGTCGCTAGAGGTTTCTCATGATTAAATTGGCCTTAGTGGTAGACTTCTAGGGGCTAAGGTCCGGACCCGAATCGTGGATTCACTCACTAATCAGTCTGTAGATTGGTTGAGTAACCCCGATATAGATTATAGTTAAATAAATTATTAAGCACCAGGAAATTGAAAATTTTTTTGGGATTTGAAAATATTGGATGCATCTCTCTAGTTGTACATCACTTGCATTCAGTCATGGTCAAGTTCGTGGCCAAAACCAGGAAGAAGATACGCGAAATTTCTGAAAATATTGAAAAACTAGCCTCTAAAAATGCATTTCCTCCCCTTAGTTTTTAAATTTTTAAAAATTTTTTCAGGAAATTTTACGTTTGAATTAATACAAATCAATTTTGAGAATTTGACATAGAGACATTCCACTACTCCCCCTTGCGTACGCCACTGAGCGCATTTGACACGAAATTCCTACTGAAATATATTTCTAATGAATAATGAGTTTGCTGGCTATTACTTTCGAATTTATATGTTACACATATGAATCACTCGTACACTAAACAACCACTCATTGTCAAATTTTTATGATCGAAAGCTATACAAACTTTCATTTATTTCACTAAACTTTACTAAGCCAACTTTAAATTCTTTTTGAAATTCCGCAGGTGATGGAGCAGAAGTTTAAAAATGTACTTGTCAATGAATTGCATTTGCTTTCATAAATTCATTGTTTCAGTAAACATTTGCATATATAACTCTGATCAAATGCTGACTGTTGTCGGTGCATAAGTCTGCAATGCAGTAATATTGGTCTTGAAGATATCTTGTGTATGTCTTCAATGATTCTTTCAGCCGCTCTTGAGATTTCTTGAAAACTAATGGTTACATTGGCTATTTTGATGACCTATTTAAAATTTACATCTAGTTAAAAATTAGTTCAAATGTTATCATTATATTGTTATGAAATCTCTAAGTTTCAGGAGATGCTTATTCAAAACGAGTTCCTCAAAATTTATGTATTTCATAAATTATAATATAATTGCCAAATATATTTCACAACAATTTATTAATGAATTAATGAATATTGACTACTTAAAAATTTAATAATAGCAAAATATCTAACAGGCAAACTGCTTAAGTTTTTGGACTTAAGTTTCAAACTGTGCTTAGTTTTTAAATGTTAAGTCCACATTTGTCAGATTTCCATGCTGCGTATCTGATTATTATATATAATTATGATTAAAACATTCTTTGAAGAGCAAATTTGGTAATCTCGGCAACTAAGTTGTCAAGTTTCCTATACTTTTTTGTGCTCGTAAAGCTTTTGCTTGTTTGAACGGTCATGTCTAAAACGTTTTCACAAAATATTATTTAATTAAACTCGTAATTAATCTTAAACAGGTTGACTTCCTTTTAAATGGACAAAGCGTTTTTCCACATTTTCAAAGAGATTTCTCAAAGCATGTGCATTGGGTAACATGCTTGAGTGTATTTTTGAAAATTTCTATTAAAGCTTATTGCTGTTGCTGAACTAACTGAAAAGATTAGTTACTTTTTAAATGCATATTCCACACTTTAAAAAAAATCATATTCCTTGCATAACTAAGATTTATGTAATTATAATATTTCGAGGCCCATGAAATCATAAAAGAACTTTAATTGTTCTTTATATGTGTATAGATCGAAGGGTCCTTTAATGAATGCAATAATTGTATTTCTGTACTTTTTTATTTGTCGAAAACTTAATAAAATTCGAGGATTTCAGTGCTGCCCTTTTGATAAACATTAAATGATCAGACATGCTTGTTTAATACTTCAAAATTTAAATTAAATTGTGAAATTGAGGTCAATTAATTGCATTTGTATTAAATATATTATAGGTCAGGTTTCTTTTGTAAATTGCCTAACTGATGTTGCAGACTATAGACAAAAATAAATACATTTGTATTTGGTGTAAAGATCGATATTATGATATCAAACGGTTCTCATTAATTTGTGCATTCAGAGTAACTTATTGTTTCATACAGGAAGATACATGTAAAGTACACAGGAGCCTTGTTTTGCAAAATAAGCGGCACTTATATTTCCTCACAAACCTAAGAAGAAGAAGAAATGTCTATATTTAGAGTTGATTTGTATCATACAATATAAAATACGGTTTACAACTCTAAATAGCGTCAAAAACAACTACACAAGTACAAAAACAAATATACACGCACACAAATGAATATTTACAAAGGCAATTATAACTAATGGTCAATTGAATAGTCAGTATTATAAAATTTTAAACCTCGCCATTTGTATTCAAGTCTTTCCTTTGTATAACTATGGAAGTGTTTATTTATTTTGTCTTTATTGATTTGTTTTATAGATTTGGGTACATTAATCCATATGTTTATTGATATATTGAGAAATGAATTTTTCATTATTTTCTTGTTATATTTAAGAGGTTTAATTGATATTGATTCAACATATAATCCAAGAAAACGAAACCCGCTATAATAGTACAGCTTATAGACAGTGAGAAATAATTAATTAATATTTAAAATTAGGTGCAATTATCGCAATAAGTTATTTTTTAAAATTGAATCTTTAATATTTAAACATAAATATAGTGCATTTAATTTTAAATACCTTTGGACAAATCTCCCAAATTCATTGAGGCAATGGGACAATACGGGCAAGGATTAAAAGCTGAAATGAAAGGTGCTTCAAGAAGCATAACAAATTTTTTATAAATTCCTGGGCAGTTTAATACGTAGTTTATAAGTTGCAGAAAATTGGAATAGCAGTGATCATCTATGGTACGTGGATGACTTAAAGATATATGCTAGTTCAAGGAAGATATTGCAGAAATAAGTGGAAACATTGCAGAAGGAAGTAGAGAGTTTGAGTTGGAGTTTAGATTAGAAAACTGTTCAGCAATGACAATGATAACAGGAAAGTGTACAGATGGATGTCACCTGAGAAGGAACAGTGGAGAAAAGATTGAGGAGGGTAATGAAAGGTAGAGCTATTCTGGAGTGATGCAGAGAAAGAAAAAATCATGAGGAAATGAAGTCAGGCCAAGGAAATAATACAAGATCAGGGCAGGAATGTTACTTTAGATGTCAGGATTGAATAAACCTACAGCATAAAGGACAAATTACGTGGGCTATATCAGTGCTCAGATAGAAAAATGATGATAATTTGGTTGATAGTATTTTTTATTTGATATTTTTTAAAATATTGACCACAGAATTGATGCAAAATGCAAACTATTAAGCTAGTAATAAACCTGCATTGCATAAATTTAGACGTGTACTCGAGGGTTTGGGCTGAAGAAATGGTACAGTACATTGAATTTTGTATAAGTTACAACTATAAAGTTGAAAACTAAACACTACATTTTGGAAATTTTATATTAGTATCATATTCTTTTCTAAATTTTAGTTTAGAATTATCAATATCAGTGTTTAGATTTAGATTATACTAGACGTTTCTATCATACCAAATCTTGATGGAACATACTGACATTTAAAGAAAATTTTGGAGTATTATAAAAATTAGCCGGTTTGGCATTAATTTAAATGGGCCCGGGGACCCGGCCCCATTGTTAAAGTAATATTGCTGTGTGGATTGTTGGATATTATTTGTTGATAAATGAAATTTGGTAAAAATATAACATAAAGATACAGCGCTCAAACTTAGAGCCCTTTTTGTTAATTATTTAGGAGAACAGCTCTGCATACATTAATAATACATAGAAAAATTATGGAGTAAAACGAAAATTAAATATTTATTCAACATGATTGTACGAATAACCATGAAAATGCATTTTTTTTCATTAAACAATTATTTAAGATTCTACTCAAAGTGATAAAAAGCTGTTACTACAAACTCAAATTTCATTATAACGAATTTATAACTAGTATCAATCAAAATCATTGATTTAAAATAATAATGATATAAATGATAATAACATATTTCCTATTAAGATGAAGAAGAAAAAGAATAAGAAACTATATTTTGTATTAAATTTAATAACATAAGCATTGGTCACAGTACAAAAGTGCGTCTAAAATATACATGCACACTTATATATATATA